>JACDOX010000011.1:2130592-2275388 GCA_014549065.1 Cardinalis cardinalis
AAAGAAAAGAAAAGAAAAGAAAAGAAAAGAAAAGAAAAGAAAAGAAAAGAAAAGAAAAGAAAAGAAAAGAAAAGAAAAGAAAAGAAAAGAAAAGAGAAAAATAATTATATATATATATATATATATATACATATATTAGAACAAACAAAGAAAGAAGAGGGAAACAGGAGGGAAAGGAATATATGATGAGAAATCTTTCCTGTTCTCTCTGAGCCCACAAATCCTCAGGACCACCCTGGATATAAGTGAAAACATGCCAAAAAAGAAAAGAGGAAATGCTTTTCACAGAGCTGTTACATTTCACCTCTCAGCTCTAGAAATGCCAGCCTGCCATTTTCAGAACTTATATAAGKATTTTTTTTACCCTCAATTTTCTTTAGTCATGAATCATTTTACAATAGCAATCTATTTTTAAAAATTATGGCGAGAATCAGCTCTCAGAAAGCAGCATCTGTCATATCCATTCCTAAATGCAAACTAAATTTGGGACTAAAAACTAAAAACTAAACCCATTCCTAAATGGGTTTCATCCCATTCTGAATCCTGGTTAGTAAACAAATCCATAAATCCATTTTGACAATGTCCTCAGATCAAGYACTGTTTTATTCAGGGGTGCAGGAGGGCATTACAGGACAAAAAAAAACTTCAGAAGAATAACAGAAGACTAAGTTTTTTTTTAAATGAAGTRAGAGAAAATATGAACAGTTCAGTGAAAAATAATTATTAAAACCCACACCAACCTCATTTCTTCATATCCAGCAGCATTGAACTGGSCGTGTTTCCACCAGGAGTGAAGGTTTTCCATATTCCATATGGGGAGAAAAATCCCTTCCCAATTACACWGCTATGATGGATTTTGGTGGGGTTATTTTTGGTTTGGGTTTTTTGGGATTTTGTTTTGTGAGTTTTTGRTTGTGTTTTATTTTGTGCCAAATCCAATACAGAAAATTAGTCACCATCCTTCATTCATCTGAGGGGAAAAACTTGAAACATAGTAATTTCCTTTGGTTGAGGACAAGGAGAGAGCCTGCAATACAAAACAGTAAGTTCACAGTACCCGTGGTCTGAATGCATATGCTTCATGAGATATGAGATATTCATATGRGGCTAAAACACACACATGCCCTGCATATTTATATCTGGCAAGGGGCTACATGACATTTTCCATTCTAAAAGATTTGTGGAAGATTTTATAAAGATTAGCTTCATTTAAAATGAAAAAAAAAAATAGCAACAACAACAAAACCAGAAGTGTTACAATTTAAAAAAAAAATCCTGGATTAGGGAAATGGCCTTTTTTATGCTGTGCAGTTTAGCTAAACTAGGAATTTTCACAACTCTGTATGTATCCTCATAGGCTTTTCTAGGGAAACTCCACATCAAGAGCAATAAATTACACAGGGACATCTGGAGTATGCCTATACCAGTAAGTGACACAAGGAGATGCTCCCAGGCACTACAATTTGGCCACGTGTATCATTTCCTTCTGGTTGGTTTTGACTTACACTGCGGGGAGCAATCACAAACTGTTTCCAGGGGTAATTTGGAAGTCAGCTTGGGTCCATTGCTAACAGGTGGTCTGCATGGCTGCTTTGGAGGGTGGGAGTTTACCAGCACAGCTGAGAGCTGCTGCCCAGGCAATGTTGAGTGCACCAGTCTAGACCAGTGCCAGGCTGATGCTGCTCCTAAGCTAGCACACTCTGTGAGCAGCACATCTAGAGCTGCTCTTTTTGTCATCAGAGAATGAGAGTCTCCATATGAGCTGTGTCAAGCTTTTCCCACAATCTCTCATGCAGTCCCAGGGTTTCCCACATCCTCTAGGAAGAGGAAAGAGGAGAAAGCTCAGCTCCCTGTTGCCTGCCCACAGACCCCACACAGATCCCAAAGCACCCCTTGGCCAACAGTTGGACAACTTCACTCATCCCCTCATTCCTAGCAGCAGAAAGCACAACAGGAGTAACTTGCTTAGTGCTTAAATAAAAAGTTACATATGCTACGGGAGTGATTATAGTTTGACAACATATATTTCATTTTACTTTTTATACTAATRTTGGAAATTTTGCACCAATTCTTTATTAAATTTATGATATTTTGGTTGACAAAGCAAATGTCTGTGAAAGTTACGAAATGCCACATTGAGATTTCTGTGCAAACATTATATATCTACATCTCTGATGTAAGTTTCCTCCTAAACCAGTTTTTTCTCCCCCCTGCAAATTCCTCACTGCCAAATAAATGTATTTCCAGCTGTATCTGTGGGAAACAAATAGTGTCATACAATGAATGACCAGCTAGGAAATGCACACCTGTCATAAACTAAAGCATATCTCGTGGGATATATTGTATTCCATTCCCAGCTTACCAAGAGAGGATACAATGAAAAAATGGATTGGTGTCAAATGCCAGATGTTTTCAAGCCTCTCTAATTAGGTAAAAATTAAACAACTGCTATGTCCTATATTATAGATATTTTGCAGATGTGTAATTCACATAAACATAAAGTCTGATTTTCATTTACACAGAGGCCTCTTTACACTGCTTTGGCATCACAACATTGCTTAATATTGGCCTTAGTTCTCATGTTTGCATTTCAAGTTCTTTTTTTTTTTTTTTTTTACTGAGAGAGTAAAATAATCAATTTCACATAAGCATCCCAGAATAAAGCCCACAGTATGATGGGGATGACTTCAGCAAGGAGTCTTGAGGGATACCGGAAGGAAAAAGAAGTCATATTCTCTTTTAGTACTTATATTCCATATTGAACAAGTCTGCTGAGAATGACTAGGTTCAATTCATCTGTACTGTACAACTTTACAAATGCCATTGCATATTTAATTGCAACTGTGATTAATTTGCTYATGAGGAACACAAAATATTAAGCTGCTTCCGTTACCTGCTTAGACCCTCTCCTCAGGCTCTGCACAAAACCCAAAGCTGAAGAACATCTAGGGAAAAAAATAATCAAGTAAATCCTATTTGTACCAAAAGAATGGCAGTTTCTCATCTTCCAGGTTAAAATAAGAGGAAAATTATCATTAGTTAAGGTAAAGGGAATAAAACTTCAGTGTAAAAAAAAATCAATATTGAACTTAATTAACTACTTAATTCTGTTCCTAACAATCTGGGGGGAGGGGCGGGGAGAGAGTTCCTGTGTTTTTCCTCAATGAGAGGGCTGGTTTATCTATCACATAGTTATCATACATGAAGAGCTATAAGATGAAGGATACTTTGGTGCAAATAGTTCCGCTCACARGAACTCAATATGATTTCTTTGTACCCTCATCCCAAGTAACAATTGCCAGAACTTTCTACAGTCAGATACACATTTGTAACCATAACAATTAAGTAGTTTCTTAAAAGAAAAGAATACCTGTTTTACAAAGAAGTAAAGAKGGGAACATGATTGACAATGCTTATCAGCATCTGACTCCAACTATTTCAAATACAGTTTTCTCGTTCTCCTCAGACATGGATGTTTGTATTAGCACTGCAACTGCAACACAGTCCCTCCACTGGGGACTGCTGCTGGGAAGAAAAGCCTGATAAACCATATGGTTAATAGAAAGAATGCCTGGACTGAAAATTATTATTACTACAGAAGATTAGAGAAACACATTCACAGTGTATCATTTTGCCCTTGGAGAAGATTCAAGCATGGTTATTAATGTATTTGATTTCTTTCTCAGCATTTCTGAATTATTATTTGTCTTTTAGCCATCTGGTCCAATTGTTAATTTTCCTTAGAGATGGGCAGTCACACCATGTGCTTATGGTAAGCATCATTTTGGTAAGTATTTTTTTTGCTATTATAGGCAGTATCTGTCCAAATGATATTGCACTAGTTGAAAACATTTGTCCCAAAATCTAACAAGATGTCATGAGATAATCCTGATTAAAATGCTATAAGTTTTCTGGCTAGGTTACAAATTGCTCAGAGAAAGAGAGTGTTAGTCTAACCCCCATGTTCAGCTCTATCTGGAAGAGAGTTTTGTGAACTGCAGAGAGGTCTGGTTTCTTGTTTAATTTCTTGTTCATTTTGTGAATAAATTCAAAATTACATGGGGGGAATTGTTTTTCCCATGCATGGAGCATAAGAATGAAGGCTGCCACCTGTTCATGGACAGCATATGCAGAAGTAACCTCAAATATGGGCTGACAAGGCAAGGAGAGCCCAGGAGACATCAACAGTTGGGCTACAAACACCATCCCAGTAACCCAAGATTCTGTGCAATATGCATGTGGGGTAAGTATGTCCAATACTATGTAACATATCCTAAATATCACACATTAAGTCCTATTCCTCCTGATGAAGTCTAAGCTGCAGGAAATGTCAATGTCTATGATGTTGTCTTGGTTTGGAAAGACAGGTGTCTGCTAAGGAAGGCAGGAGCCTCCCCTGAAATGGAAGAACGTAAACCCTCTCCCTCTGAATTGTTATAAATTTGAAATTAAGGGGGTCTCTCAGGCAAAAAATATGGGAGCAAGAATAACTGTTATTTAATAGGGAAGAAAAAAAATAAAATAGAATAATAATGCAGTAAACTAAACCAACACTGACAGAGTCAGAATGCAACCTGACACCCTGTTGGTCAGGGTGTTGGTRGCAGTCCAATTGGAATTGTGGCTGCAGTCCTCCTGGAGTGTCAGGTGTGGTTCTGTTGGAGCAGGGATCCTGTAGAAAGGTGTAGTCTTCCTCTGGAGATCCAATGGAAGAGGCAGCTGCTCCTCTGGGAAATCYWGTGGAGAWGCTGTGCTGGTGTTYCAGARCCTCCAGATTATATCCAGGTAGGAATGYTTGGCTCCTCCCTCTGGGCAGAGCATCTCCCAATGGGATGCTGTAGTTCTTATCAGTCATGCAGTGACGTTCAATAGCTGTTATCAGCAGATGTCTCCCTGGAGGGAGGAGTGGTTGTGGAAGAGAWAAGGAACACTGCCCACTTAACAGAAGACAGCTGCCATACAGATGGCAAATAGAATACAATTTGCTTGGCAATCCAGGACAGATGTCAATACTTCCATATCTTTTCTGTCACTTTTCTCTCATTTGCTTACTTGTTATGTCTCCATCTCTCTCTTCTTTTCCAAACTTTTATTTAATACTTGCTCTACCACTAGTTAAGCTTTACTTCAATCATCTTTCTTCCCTGTGAAGGAATGGGGATAATTTCATGGCACGATGCAGCATTATCCAAATGCACTTGTGCAGGCTYGGGACTGGACAGGCAGTGTCTGGATTCATTAGCATGCACTCCCAGACTAAAGTTCATTTGCTAGACACACCTCAGAGAAGCGTTAGTTCAGCTGCTTGTGGTGGCCATGCCTTGGTGCTCCATGCTTGGTGTTTCAGTGGAACATTGCTGCACCTCACTGTGTCAGCAGACACAGCTGCCTCAGATGCTCAGACTAAAGAATCACCATGCTTTTTATTGAAACAATAGGCACTCTCACGTCACTCGGGCATGAAAAAAAAGCTGCAAAAGTATAATGCTGGTTGAGATATAGGTCACAGGACCAAAAAAAATTTCACAGGCAATTCCCTTCCACATCCTTCTCTCAATAACATCAGCACAATTAAATACCAGTAAGAAAGGGACAGTATCCATCTCAGCAATACTTTACTAGTGGAGGAGGTCAAAAACTGATAGCTGCATGTATTGCCATCTTTCAGAAGAGCTCAGCACTTAGATAGGATGTATTAGAGAGAACTTGCCCTAGTAGCTGTGGTCAAGGGGATCACAGAGGAAGGAGGAAGGGGCTGCTCCACCCCATTCACAGCAAGCAGCTAGCCCAATGAGCACTCCCACCTCCAGGTTCCAAAAGGGTGCTCCCAACCGGGCCCCATGCCTGCCCAGCTATGCCTCCCAAAGCCTGTCTGATGAAAGCAAGCTGCTCCAAGTATGGGGCACAGTATGGGGGAACAAGCTGAAATACACACTTACTTCATATTGGAGCAGGAGAATTTCTTTCTTTTTCCACTTGTCCAGCAAAACKACATGTGTGTGAACATGGAAGACAGATGCACAGCTGAGCTGGAGCTGCTGGAAACTCCTCACAAACATCTAAATCATTCAGTGGCTTAGAGAAATATCAGTGAGGCTTTCTAGGATAGTAGGTATTCAGGTAGGGGAAAGGAAGTTTACCAGCAGTGTTGAACCGTGGGGACAGAGACCTCCATCTCTCCCCACCAAAAGCCAACCCAACCACCCATTAAAATATTCCTCTCTATTCCAGCACAGGAGCAGCTCTCACCTCCCTTATAGCCAGAAGGGAGTTTGTGCTCTAACCAGAGTGCCCCTACCCACACACAGACCAGACACCCTGATTCCCTGTCTGTGCCCCTTACCATCCTGCCAATTCTCACCAAAGAAAGCATTTCCTTCCTCTTTCCATTTCCTTCCATTCCCTTACCCCACACACAGACCAGACACCTTGATTCCCTGTCTTTGCTCCTCACCATCCTGCCCATCTCACCAAGGAAAGCATTTCCTTCCTCCAGTGAAAGTCCCCTTCCTTCCCCTGGTCACCCCTCACACCACTCCTTCCTACACCTCTATACTTTCAGCAGCACTGACACAGCTGGGAAAGAARCTGTGGGAAATCACAGAATCACAGAATTTCTAGGTTGGAAGAGACCTTTAAGATCATCGAGTCCAACCCATGTTCTAACACCTGAACTAGATCATGGCACCAAGTGCCACATCCAGTCTTTTCTTAAACACATCGAGGGATGGTGACTCCACCACCTTCCTGGGYAGATGATTCCAGTATTTGACCACTCTTTCTGTAAAAAACCTCCTCCTTAATTCCAGCCTGTATCTCCCTTGGCGCAGCTTGAGACTGTGTCCTCTTGTTCTGTCGGTTGTTGCCCRGAGAAAGAGACCGACCCCCAGCCCACCACAGCCACCCTTCAGGAAGCTGAAGAGRGTGATAAGGTCACCCCTGAGTCTCCTTTTCTCCAGGCTGAACAACCCCGGCTCCCTCAGTCRTTCTTCATATGGCCTGAGCTCCAAGCCCCTCACCAGCCTCGTTGCCCTCCTCTGGACACGCTCAAGCATCTCAACGTCCCTCCTAAACTGAGGGGCCCAGAACTGGACRCAATACTCRAGGTGTGGCCTCACCAGTGCCRAGTACAGGGGAAGAAYGACCTCCCTGCTCCTGCTGGCCACACCATTCCTGATCCAGGCCAGGATGCCCTTGGCCTCCTTGGCCACCTGGGCACACTGCTGGCTCATGTTCAGCCAACTGTCAGCCAGSACCCCCAGGKCCCTTTCCTCCTGAGCACTGTCCAGCCACACCGTCCCYGGCTTATAACRTTGCAGGGGGTTATTGTGGCCAAAGTGCAGGACTCGGCACTTGGACTTATTGAACTTCATCCCATTAGATTCTGCCCATCCATCCAACCGTCCCAAGTCCCTCTGCAAAGCCCTCCATCCCCCTAATATATCGACACACGCTCCCAGCTTAGTGTCATCTGCAAATTTGCTAATGAAAGACTCTAAACCCTCATCCATGTCGTCAATAAAAATATTAAACAGAACTGGCCCCAGCACAGAACCCTGAGGGRTATTCTCCCTGTACCATGGGGAGAAGGAAGCCAGAGTCAGGAGGGTCCCATAGCTTGGACCTGAGGATCCTGCTACCCCACCAAAGATGGGAACCAGCCACCTCTCATCCTGCAGTGCCCAGCTCCCCTGGGGCTTCCTCCTGTAGCTGCACCGGCATCACGAGGCATTTCCTCCAAAAAGTGTTCTTCAACAGGAACACCACAGGCAGCCAGCAGTCACCATCTCCTCATTCCTCTTCATCTCTGTAGACGACTGCCTTAGGCAATCACATCATTTAAAGAGCCCTTTTACTTCCACCCACTCCTTCTCCCAGCAATTCACTGAGCCCCTGACCACCCAGACACCTCTCCCCTGAGCCTTCCCAGCCAGGAAAAACTGCTGCTTGGGGCCTCAGAACAGACCCAGCTTTTAAGATACAGCAGAAGCACCAACAAAATTATTTGGAAAGGAGTTTAAGTACATCTGGTCCTCTAATGAGTTTGTAGCATGGCTTCCTCAATGCAACTGAGGGGATAGAAGWGAGCAGGAATCAAAGGATCCCTTTGTCCCATGGGAGCACAGAATACAATATATCACCAAACTTCATCTGTTTTAATAGCTTCCCTTCCCAAACACACCCTGGGCCTTGTAAAGCAAGAAGAGTCATTAGACCATGGGCCTCACCTTGAGGAAGTTTACTGTTGATCTGTAATCTCTTGGGTTTTATCTCTGAGAAAAGAACAGTGGCACGTCTGGAAGARCCTCTGTCTACGTCAGTCCCTACGGCCCTGTTTGCTTGCCCCCACTGTGAGCCTCCTCAAGAGCTAAACTGCAAACAAACCAGCTCCTACTTTCAATAAAATTCAAAGAAAGTCTTCGTTGAGATGTACTGGGAATTTTAAGTGCCAAACAAAACCTTTGTGTTCCAGTCCTTAGCTTGGGGATTTAAATGGGATGCCTATTTCTTTAACWTTTTATTTTTAAAGAGCATTCCAGYTCTTACTACATCAGTATTTTTATTCTGAATATGATCATTCCTATCACAAAGGAGGAACAGATGGACTTTCTGCCCATTATTGTAAAGCAATTTAGCTTACTCATATTGACTGTGTCAATATTGAACTCCTGAGCTTGAATGCTATCAGAGAGTGAGGCCCTCTCAGAAATCCCTTCCTCAAAACCACAATAGTTCTTGATGTGTGTAACTCTGAATGTCTTAAATGAAGCATTCAAGTGTAAAGAAGATAGGGACCTTGGAATTTGGTCTGTGACTATGAACACCTTTCTATTGGATTGGTCAATTATCACACATCACCTCCCAAGTAAAATAGATCACTAATGTTTTTGCATGAACATGTATCTGCATTCTAGCAATACAAAGATTAATCAGAAAAAAAACCTTTCTGAAACCTGTCTACTAAATCATACAGAGGAAACAAAATAGAAAGTTTAGATTGTTTTACCTAAGCTTGCTCAAATAGAAAAAAAACCAAAACAGGYGGATTTGTGACAGCTATAATTGATATAAACAATGTTTTTAATTTCAACTCAACATATAAGTATCATCTGTGTAAGTCTGATGAAATTTTAAAAAAACATAAATCTATTTATCAAGTTCATCATGCACAGAACCAGAAATAAAAGGTTTTAAACTAAAGCAAATGAGGTTCATGTTAGATGGGAGGTTCTATAAAGCATTTGAGAAAGATGATTGCCTAAGGAAACTCAGAGATTTCTATCACTATAATTCCTACAAGAACAAGTTAGACAAATTTGACAAGACATATATCATATATTCACCCAGGACTTCTTGGCTCAGGAAGGAACAAAAAAATTATTCAGTGCAGATCATTGTTCTGTGATATCACCTAAGTGATATTAATTTTTAATTACACAGTATTTACTACCTAGCATTTAAGAAACATGTAACGTGTTTGTATTTTTGCAGCTTCCTTTCTTATTTGACAAATAAGAAAACAGCAGAAAAATTGTTTCATTACAGCCTTTAACAAATCTATAGCAAAGTCAACAATTCAGGAGTTTCAGCACCCATTCTGATGTCCATTAGTGGGATTTAATAGCTCTTCATAAAGAGCTAGCAAACACAGATTGGTTTCTAGAGACACTACCCAGAAATTCTTTGCTATTAGTGCATTGTTTCAAATGAAATATCATTTAAAGCAAGTTTTATTCATTTTAACTGTGGCAGCTAAACTTGCAAAAATATTCCCTCTACCATCATCTTGAGATCACAAAAGAAGTCCCAGGAGACTTCAACCAACAACTGCATGAGCCGACTGTCGTGATGCCAAATGTCATATGTGGTGGAATAGGGAAATGCAGAACTAGGGTTTTACAAGCAGACTTGAAGGAAAAAAAGAATTTAAAATCTCTTTTAGGGCTTTGTGCAACATCAGCATCTTATCTGATTCAAAATAYATTTTTCAGATTTTATCAAAGTACCTAACATTGAGTCATTAAGTAGAATTTTTTTTTTATCCTATGCTTCCCCTTACTTTTTCTTCAAAAGCAACATGGTCAGTAAGTGTTAGGCTTTGATTTTCACACAGACTTGACTTAGAGCTCAACTCTGCACTTGTTTTTCAGAAAACAAACATACTTTCAAATCATTAGAAATGGTTTATTATTTAACAAATCATATTTGATATCTGAATTCTGATAAAGTGTACTAAAAACAAAGCACAGATAATGATTAATTGTGTATAGGTAATAAAGAACTTGCAGACAAAAAACTTCAAAAGCAAAAATAAAGTAGCCAGAATTAAAAAGCTATTAATAGCACATATGGAAAGTTCTGAGATAACATAAACCTGAAATACTTCGAAGTGTGCCTTGAAGTGAATGAAACAACCTTCACTTTACTCTGCTTCATCAGCAACATTAGTTTAGAGTCCTTCCTGGCTATGYGCACCCTAGGAATATATTCTCTTGAAAAGCAGTTTGCTGCATTGAACACTGGGAGGGTGGAAAAACTCATTATTTTATTAGGAACCTGAAATTCTTGGATCTGTCTCTTTGGCTACATTTGTCAAGGAGCAAAATACACTGGAAGAATAATTTAAAAACCAAGAAACATTTTTCCAGCAGTGACATAATTTTCCATTTTGGTTATAAATGTTTTAAGGTATTTCTAGGTTTGCTGTTATAGCCCTTTGTTTTAGTACCATCATTGTATCCTATCGCATAATAAATATTAGCATGCACAATGTACCAGTTTGTATAAACTGCTGTACATATTTCAACACCTACCTTCAGTAGCCTTGTCCAAGTATTGAGTTAATCAGAACTGCACATAACTGTACTGTACCAAAGCCTGTACATTTGAGCTTTTGCATTTTTCTGTCTCTAAGTTGTACTTAATCCAACTCCTCCATAAGACAGGCCTCATTAAGAGTGCCAGTGAAGAATGTTCCCAGGAGTACAGACTGTGTGGAAGCTGAGGTTAACATTTGTGCAAGGACACCTCAGGCCATACCATACCAGTAGTTTTGGTTCCTAGGCTACACCTGACAAGCTTATTTAGGTACTTAGGGCTCAAAGGAAGGAGGAAGAGATTGATTCTTAGAAGCAATGTTCACAAACCAACATGATCTGGAGGTTGAGGTTTCATTTTCCCATGCACACCTAAGACCACAGCCTGAAATCCCAGCGAGAACTGAGCTCATGTGTTTGGGCATGAGAGCATTGACCCTTTAATAGTACTTACATTATTGCAATAAGGTCAGCAGTAGTTGTGTCTACCTCAATGAAGACATGGTTAGAGCATTTCTCCATTTGAGCTTTTTTAAGCCACAACTCAAATTTTTCCAGAGACTGCCATAACCAGGCATTCCTCAGCTGGGGAAWGAGACGGACAGACTGACCACTTTCCATCCTTCCCATGGATCAGAAAAAAAGGCATGCATTGGGACAGGCATGTGTGGGACAGCACAATGWGCTGCATTTAGGGAAGGAAAACAGAATTAAGACCAAGACCTGCTAACACACATTCTGTGAAGCACCTGCTGATGACCATGGTCCAACACAGAGTGTATGACCTGGAGTCTGGTGTCACAGGCTCCAAGACTAATTATGCCACAGAACACAGTGGATGATTTCATAGCTCTAACTGTGTCAACATCTCATTTTCCAACCTGTAAAACTGAGATAGTTCAATCAAGCTAATCTGTAAAGTATTTTGATATTTAGGGAAATGCATGCTATGGAGAAGCTCCCATTACCTTGCACCTGCTTTGAATGGGAACTGGATCTAGCTCATGTTGCAATTCATTTGGGTTGGCTGGTTAGGAGCTGCCCAGTATTAAAAGTCATGGCAGGCCTGGGCTGCTTGGGACCCAACCTGGCAGGAGCAGACTTGTCTGCTTAAGAGAGGTTTCAGGTGATGAGATTCGGCGTGGTGCACGGGTGTGTGAAGCTGCCCTCCCGTGGAAAGCATCAGCCTCCCTGATCTGGAGGGATGAGAGGTGCAGAAGGTCTCACTCAGCACCACWGAAGTGCAAGCAGGGGTCAACTGTGGCTTCACAACTCCAGAGACCAGGACTGCTAAGTTTTGTTTCCCACAAATATCCCAGCAGCAGCATTTCACTCTTCCCCTTCAGGCAGTCTCTGACTGAGGGAASGGAGAATAAGGAGGGGAGGGACTGGATGCTGTTACATAAATGCTTCCATAGGCCTGACTACTGTTTCCTGGGAAAGGAAACTCCATTCATCAAGTCTGTAATGAACTGACATCTCATCAGCAGGGGAAACAAGAGGAAGGTACTTGTGAAGGGAGAAATCTGTCCCTCTACATACAAGAACTGTTTTCCTTTGCATGCCTAATCTGTGAGGTGACTAAAGTTTCACCCACTAGTGCTATAATACTCACATGGGAAACATTAAGTTAAATATTACAAAATTAAAGTGCAAGAGTTATTGGAAACTAGAGCCGAACAAAATATTAGAATTTTCATCCTGGGGGAAATTCTAACATTTCAACATTTGTTTTCATCCAAAATTAGAATGGAAATGTTGAAATACCTCTTATTTCAGAGAATGAACATGTTCTCAGCTACTTTAACATTAAAATGAACTTGACAAAGGTGTTACAACATCTCCTGGGAATTGTTGTTAAGGTATTTTGTACTTAGAACCGTGTTAACAAGGGATATTTCATTTGGGTTATTGAACCAGAACTGTAAAAAAAATGCCTGGGGTCAGGAAGAACTTTCATTTGATTTTTGTTTCCTTTGAGGTTATTTAACCCTTGTATTACYTTTAGCAAATGAAAAAAACAAAAACCAAAAAACACCAAACAAACAAAAAAGACAGAGAGAAAAAAATCTTGTTATGTTCTGAAAAGGAAACAAGTTTTGCAACAATTCAGTTTGAAGATATTCAACAGTGTTCTGGATTTTCTATCTGATCCTCATACATGGTTTTTTTTATGGTTAAACTTCAAAATGAAAAAACTGATTTTGTTTCACATGTTCTTGCCAAGAGTAATTATTAATACARACTCAACAAGTTACTTCAGTTGGTCCACAACTGAATTAATGAATTCAATAAATAATTGAATTATTTATTGAATAAATCACTGAAAAAAAATCTATCTCATTTTTCCTTCTTTGGTTGTGTGCCCCATAGTTGATCTTCAACCCATGAAGTCGAAATCCTCTCATGGAATTCTTCAAYGCTGACACCTTAGCAAGTAGCATCCTGGAAACTTACTGGTTTTTTCTCTTCAGRAGGAATAATTCTTTTGTTCTGATATTGTGTTGCTGGGTGCTGCTTGCTGGGTAGGTCACTTCTTTTATTGGAGTATTGCTGGCATGCTGGCTGGAGTCTGCACACTTAGTAAGTGATGGAAGTATGAGCAGAATGGAAAAATCTCAGGGAAAAAATGCCCTTATGGAGGTGAAAAGGTATCTTGCTGTAATTAAATGCACTCTAAAACAYTTGAGAAGCAGAAAGTGGGGACCCCACTGTTCAGATTCATTTTGCAGATTTAATCAGACTAGAAATTTTCCACTTACTCACAGATCATTCATTGATCTTCTGATGTTAGTTTAGTTGGCTAGCATTTTCTAAGGTCTCAGGCCATTTTTTTCTATTAAATAAATAGGACCTAAGACCTCAGATGTCTATATACCCACTTTTTTTTAAAATTCCTGTCCATATTTTTTTTGCTGTTCTCATACAAAGGCTAAAGGTTAGGGTTTTAGTTTAAACATAATATTTTCATGGTTCATAAGAAAATCTGTATTGGTTTACATTTTTGGCAACTTTCATAATACCCTAGTGATTCCTAGAAGTCCTTGTACTTTCCTGCTGGTGAGAGATACTTTCCATAAAATAACATAGTATAAAAATAGTAATTATTAACTCACTATGATGTATTTTCTTAAGGTGCAGAGAGTGTGTCCAAAGAAATAATATATTCAGTGTCCATTTTTGTGGCCACGTCTTCCAGTTAAAAATTATTATGTTTTAAAAATGTACTTTAAAATCAGCATTAGAAGTTTCACCAATGGAAAYAATCCTAGTTACTTGTAATGTCCCCATATCCCCTATGTCTGACAGACAACAACAATTCARCATTTAAAAAGGATTTAAACGGGATTTTAAAGGCTCTCTGCACTGTAGAAAAGTCCCACTTTGAAAGCAGCTCTAAAAATAATTCCAGAAATTCCAGCTCTCTGCTCTGACACATTATCTAGGTTGATACCTGCATAAAGGTATTTAAAGGCTGCAGATATTTATATGCAGTACACTGATGCAAAAGAATTTTTCATATTGTTTTTTTTCCTAAAGGATGTTTGAGTTGTCAGAAAAATGTGGATTCAGCTATTCTAAATAATGCACATGAAAAGCCAAGCCCATACACCACTTCTATGGACAGTGCTGCTCAGCTGAGCTCAGATCTAGAAGATGCCCTAATTTAGGTAAATGCTCTGTRACTGGGAAAGGTTAGTGACTGATGGGAAATGGGTTGGCCTTCACACACACTGCCTGAGCTGAAGATGGACATTGTGATGAAAGGYGATCCTGCCCAAATTACAGGAATTCCTCTAAGCTAAATTTGTGTCCTGCGTCCCGTTGCTGACTGTGCAAATACAGAAGAGTGGCATTTGTTCCCAACAAATTTAACTTCACACCCCTGAAACAAACTGTGCTTGCTGCCATGAGCCTTCCTAGGCCACAGAAGCTGAGCCTAGCTCAGCTAGGTTAGACTGAGGAAGGCTCAGCTAGGTTAGACTGAGGAAGGCTCAGCATGGTTTGACACTGGCACAATGCCAGTGCTTTCGTGAAAACACCCTCTCCCTGGTGTCTGCTGTGAGATGTGACCAGGAATAAGCAAAGCAGGCTCTCACTTAGTAACAAAGAAAACTTTATTAACTACACTACAAGAAAATAACTAAACTACAAGAGAGGAAAAAAAAACCACAAGGAAAATCAAAACTGCACAGAAGCATTTTCCTCTTCCCCCCACCAAATTTCTAATACAGCTTCCAAATCACCAACTCTCGGTCTAGCACCACCCTTCAGAATACCCAATTTTCAGTTCATCAAGAGGAGAAGGAGTCCTTCTTTGTGCCATGGTGACCTCTTCTTTCATGTCCAGTGCTCTCACCAGACTGAGAGCAGACTGAGGAAGGCTCAGCTAGGTTAGACTGAGGAAGGCTCAAGTCTTTGCAAATGATCCTTGTCTTGCTGCATTTAAGATGGTGTTTCTGCAGGACCATACGAGCCCAAGTTGAGTGTGAATCTATGAGAAAGGTAAATTAATAGTAGTGTTGCAGGGGGTTTTCTTGTGGCTATTCAATATTGATAAATGTATTATTGTCTTTTTATGGAATTCAACTCAAGAAAGAAATAGAATTTTATTTCATTAAAGCTTTTAGAATTTCTCAGAATTCTTTTTCTCCACCAAATCCCTTTGATTGTTCCCATCAAATTGATTCCCTCTAAGATTGGAATACATTAAAAGACTAAAAATATTTAAAATTTTATATGCCTGTCCTTACCAAACACTGTCAAGAAGTCTAGATGCAACTACAGAACAAAAATAGATAACAAAAAGAACTATTTCAAATAGCATGAGACATGTAGATTTTACAGAAACATACCCCAAGCATATTATATATGTCAACAAGAAAAAAAAGTTGATTGATTTTCTGTACATATTTAGTACAGGCAAATTTCTAATGGTTTCTTAAGTTGCTTGAAAARATGACTACCAAAAATTACATACAGAGGCATCTCATGTTACTTTGAAGTAGAAAGCAGAGCTGCAAGAAAAGATGTGGAGCAAAAGGCAATACTGGTAGTCTTTCACACAAAAAATTCACCCATAGATCCAAAGCAAGTAGTAATAGATACATTTTAAAGATGGAGAAATGCATAAGCAAAGAAAAGGAGCATTAGCCTATTTGCTTAGGTTTTTCAATTCCTTTCTGCTGGATTTCCACTTGGATGTGTACTCCAGTAKCTGTAGGGTCCACAAAACAGCAAGTAAAACAGTAAAGTCAAATATTAAAGCAGATTAAATAGAGTGAAACAGTGAAGATTATGAATGGAAACTCTACATTAAAGTGTACAAGGGAACACGGTGGGTGACAAGCTGTAAAGGAAATTATTATTAGCAGGATAATATKAAGAGAATCTAAGGCAAATGCTTTGATTTCATGAAGTGTAATAAACTACTTTAATATTTTTATCAGTAAGTGAAATGAAAAAGAATCAAAATCCTACTTAGCAGAAAATAAACTCCTACCTCCTAACAACAGAACCTTACATGCTTCTCTAGGAATAGCAATGGCATGAGTTCATCAGAGACTGTGAACTTCTCACAAGTAAAAGCCCAAAGCCAATAGCTTTGTCACACTGAAAAAGAAAAACCATAACTGTTCCTAGGCTGGACATGTGTACTAAAGGTTGTACAGTTACAGGCTATTGACAAAAACAGAGACCTTGCCACAGATTTTGAGAGAGGCAGGAGCAGACCAGAGCTGTTTTAGCTAAAAAGAATGAATACCAAACTATCCATTATATTCATATATTCTGATTTACTTCTTGTATTTCAAATTCCTGTCCCTTTATTTAAAATATTTCCACTGCTCAAATTTTTCTAATCTTTCTTTCTTTWATAACTACTTTGTCTGGACATGCTGAACAAGTTATTCCTATTTATTGACTTCAGTCTRTGAGGCAAATTCTGAACATGCCAAAACAACTCATACAGATTGAGTCAGACAACGTGTCTGGTATCATATTTTGCAGAATACTTAAGTTACACATGTAAACACACATACACACTGTGAGCTAATTTTTTGAGATATGTTCATTTTATTATGGTTTCCAAATTCAAATATTTCCAAAAAAAAAAATCATGCATCCTTTAATCTACTGATCAAGCAACTATGAGTACAAAATGAGTATTGTATATAGTCTGTGTCATATCAGAACCAGCTGGCTTGAAAATTTCTCTAGGGATGAATGAGGGAAAAAAAATCCATTGAAATAAAATAATTTTAAGAATCCAGTATGACTCTTAATGAAAATCTTTCATAATGATTTCACAACCTAGGTCATATTATATCTGAAATGATAAGCCATGTTATATTTGAAATGATATGGGGAAAGCAATAAAAATCGAAGCCAAATGTAGTAAATCATCAGTTCTAAAAGATTAAATACTTAAGGAACCATTGCCATAAAAGGAAACTTGCTGGAATGAGGGAAGAATATCGGATGTGTTTCATCTTCCAATATTCCACRTATGAAAGAAAAATTGTTCTTTTCATAATGCAATTTCAATTGCACAATTTAAAACAGTTCCAGAGCAAACAGCATGCAGTCAAGAGTCCCAACAGGTAGTTACTGCTATGCACTTAGCACATGAGCTCAGATACTTGAATATTCTGCTTTTAAGAGAAGAAATAATACTGCTTCTTTTTACATGTAGAGTTTCCATGAAATTGAGCATTAAAGTTTTTTTTCATCTCTTTATTTCTATAAAATGCTGCACATTTCCATCTTATATAATGTGGAGGCACAAATCCACCAAGACAATTTGTTGCCTGAATGATTCCAAACAGCTATTCCTTCCTGTCCCAGCCAAGGTGAAGTTGCCTTGGGAAGTAACAGCAGCTTTGGAAGCATCCAGAAAAAAAATATATCCACAGACACAGAAAGCAGCTTTGGCCCCCCAAAGCTAGATTTAGCTCAGACAAAGCAAAATTCCAAAGCATCAATGAAAAGAAGGTAAATATCTTGTCTCTGCAATCAAGTATGCAAATTCTAGATCATCTAAGTATTGAGAGAGGAGATCCTGTCTAATACCCGAACTATCAATTCTTCCTCASTACTGAACTGAAAAGTATTTAAGCCTTTGCAAAATCCAGTTCCTACACTTCTCACTTCAAATACCTCTTCCATTTTGCAATTTGGATTCTTCCTACCATTTGCAGCCTTTTGAACTTCATTGTGGATACTRCTCAGACTTCCTTTCCTCTTATTCTTAACCTTTCTTCCATCCTCTCTCCTATTATTCTTCACAAAGGCAAGACCACAAAGGCACAAAGGCTGAGATTTTAAATCTGAAACACTTCTGCAGAACAACACCTTCCAGAGAGGCATTTGGGCAGCTTGATAATGTGCCCTTAACAATACCAGTTATTGGGGTTCTATGTTGAAGGAGCTCATTTTCAGTTAACAGTCTGTCTAAGMTCCTGTAAAACTGCTACGTTACAAATCATTTCACTCTGCTATTATAAAAAAGGGGTAGCAGACAATTAGCAATATAATTATAGAATTATTATGCTCCACAAATTATACACCCAGGCCCCCAAYACATGTAGCTSCAGGGCCCCAGTGCAGCCAGGCAATTTTTTTCTTCTAAAGAAACAGATGTGTCAAGACAGTTTTTGCAGATGCAGATGATTTTATGGGGGTTCTTTTATTTCTTTTCTTTTGCTGCCAAGTGTGTTTTATCTTTTAAGATGTCTTCTCCAAGAAAATGTACAAATCRAGATATGGTAACAATGTAAATGAAGGCTGTGAAGTTCAGCTTAAAATCCCAAAATTTAGCAAGCCTAGCTTGCATGTTGAAGTGAGGATGCTTGTGTGACACAAAGATGAGCCCAACATTACAGAGGGAGCTGAAGGCCAGCTGGCTTCTTCTTTCAGAAGAAATCCCTCAGAATGCTGAGCATGTCCAAGCTGCTCTGAAGAAGATTGGAGTCGCTTGCTGGTGCCAGGGCAGCAGCTAAGGACCCTCTTCTGCAGAGCTGAGGCCACCAGGCCTGCCTGCTACTCACTGGCTGCCCCGGGACAGTAAAATACGGCACTTTTCTCAAAAGCTTAGTTAAGCCTCGTTAATGAAAAAGGGTTGTGAGACAAAACTGTTGGCTGTTTTGTACACGTGCCCAGTTAAAATGAGCAGTAGTACCTGATTTCTGTTTATAAGAACACAAACATGAACACAGGTTGCCAGAGAAATTAACCCACTGACATGCAAGAAAAGTCAGAAGTTGGTCTCCTTCTACAAAACCTGACATTTCCACAAGGCATTAGGAACCATCTGAGTAATCTATTCACCTAAACCAATTTGGCACACTACTCTAGCTCTAATCACAAACATAACACAGAAGCAGATATGTGGAATTGGATCCAGTCTTTCCTTTTATGAGAGGGGATGAGGTAGAAAATAACAATTCTTTTTTTGCCCTCATGGTGAGGCAGCTGCTGAAGTCTGTTCTAGTGATAAAAAAGCAGGAGTCACCAGGATGGGTTTATATTCTCAATGAGCAAAAAACAAAAGCAGCAACTGCTTCATCCCACATCTTTGAGGTATCTTTGAGGAACTTGAGGCACAAAKGAACATGTACAAGGTAAGCAGCATTCAAACATGTCCAGGGAGACAGCAGTCAGTTTAAAATGCAGCAGGATTTCCAGGCTGCAGTGGGGCTGTGGAGTACTTCTGTCAGGAGATCTCCTGTCTCACTGTCTGGGTTCAGTTTTCTGCAYAGCTCCATGCTATAATTAGTCTGATAGCTGTGCACTTATTTTAATGAGTAGCAAAGCAGCTGCTGGAGTTGCCTATAGCTGAATTGGTATGTCAGCTTATAAATTACTGTTCTATTGCCTACACATTGGAGCTTTAAGTCCTAAAGACATTTCTCTGCAATTTGCTAATTATTGTAATTTTGATAATTTTCCATGACCACCTCTTTACCAAGTAAACAATATATTGAAGAGTTTTAATAGTTTAAACTGTCTCAGGAGTTAAAAAGAAAAGCATTTAGCACTTCCACCATGGTTTTCAGTGTGGGAGTGCTGAGGGAASAAGTGGATACTCAACTGTTTATTTAGCTCTCTGGTCTATAAAGAATGGCAGTCTAGCAGAAATGCCTACACAGATGAAGAGATAATTTTATTATAMGTGAATTCTCAGTCTGCTCTTCTTCCAGACATTTGCTGGTTTTCCTCACTATTTTTTTAATGCTCAAAGAAAAGCATCTTCTTCGAGCATTTCCTACTGGCAGCCACTGAGTGGCACAGCCCTGCTCCAGCAGGAAGCCCCTGAATGAGGAGCTCAGGAATCTGCTCTTATCCATCAAACCCTCAATGACCTTCACCCACCCTCACTTTCTGCAGTTCAAGCCCYCATCACTCTGGCACCCCCGCTATATATTCAGTAGAATTCATGTCAGGGGTATGACTGCACCCCAAAGATGGATTTCAGAGAGGTTAGCACTGTGCTTCACCCGTGGACATCTATTTTAAAAAGCCAACACCAGCATGCCTCAGACACTTGTAGTGACTTCCTATTTAAACCTTATCAGCTTCCCCATGATCCAAAATAGCAGACAGCACCTCAGACACACAGGACCCTGGCACTCAGTGGTGTTGAGCTGTTATTCTGTCACTGCCCAGGGTCAGGCCACCAGAGAGAGTTTTCCAAGGAGCAAATCTAGATGGCTCCACTGCTCCTGACATGCTGCTTCCCTCCCCTGACCTCCTCAGGCTCTGGAATCTTTATAAATAAAGGTCAGTAGAATTCTAGCATGGTGTTCTCTGCCTAGGAAAAAGAGAGGAAAGCACATCATTGAGCACGTATATCCAGAGTGAACCAGAGTTAATTCCCTCTCAATTAACACCTCACCACTCTCTCCCCTCATAAAAAAAAACCATCAAGGAACTAATAGCCTGCTCTTGCCAATTCTTATTAAATTATCTGGAAGCTCACACCAGATTATCACAGCGGCTCCATCTGGTCATATAAACCACTCTCTCCAAGTTCTTGCCCTTTGGAAAAGTCATCTGTTCCTACTGWGAGAAGAGTGGCAGCCCACCTCACACAGCAGCGATGTGGCACCTGATGGAATGGTATCCACCATCAGTGTACCCTAACAAACACCCACAGTCCCAACTCCCTGGCATCTGGCACTGGGTGCCAGGGTGAGCTGTCAAACCCTGCCCAGCTTTGCAAAACACAAGCAGAGCCACATGGGACTCACAGCTCTTCAAGTCCTTTACAGTGCATGCCTAAGAATCATGAGTCTTTTTGAGAAAATAGCCTTTTTATTGTAATTATTTTCCTTTTACAATATTACAGCACGTAAGTATGGATGCACARTAGTTATAAAGCCAGCAAAAAATCAAGGGTGGGTGTTCTGTACCAGCAGAAGGAATACTAGTCTGCTCAGTCATGAAGATGCCTCTAAGGTGACAGGAGAATGGGCAGGATGATCCATCTTTTTTGAGCTTGGACTGCACCTGGTACCTAAGCCATGATCTCATCCAGCTGAGGGGGAGCCACAGTGGCAGCAGGAAGCATAGTGACAGGGAAGCTTTGCTCTACGCTTTCATAGTTCCCACTAGACTTGTTTTTCTAGGCTTTTCTAACAAAAACAGATTAAAAGATATATACCAAACCACATAACAGGTATATGAAGAAATTCCAGCTGTTCCTGGTGCCCTCTGGAAGTACTTTAACTGTTCTAGCAGTAATGGTGAAACAGAAAACAAACTAAAGAATCACAGATTGTTGTTTGCTTTTCACACTGCACTTCAGTAAAGATTATTCATTGTCAAGACAATTATTAATTGTCCAGACCATTAAGTTGTAAATTAGAAAAAAGGGTCATTATCTGCAATGGGCTTTGTAACAACTTCTTATGTGTCCTTTTTCACACACAGACTGAGCTGCTGCGTGCCTGTGTCTGTAAGCCTGGGGATAGGCAGCAAAATCCCCACGGCTGGCTGCTCCACAGGCACGGGAATGCAGAACTCTCTGCATTCTGATGGGGTAGTTAAAAAACCCTAGGCAAACTGTGATGTTGGGGTTTGCCATGCATTATATTATTCCTGGCTAAAATCCTTTTATGCAGAGTAATTACCCCAAAAATTATTACTTTGAGATTTTATTCCAAAATAATGAATCTGAGAAACATTTTGCCATTAGTTTTCTAAATAAGTARTTTTGTTAGAAATCCTGCTGATACTGGAAAATTTGATCAATAAATTAAATAGAAAAAGCTGCCAAAAGTATATTTACCTTTAAAAATAATTAATTATTCATACACACTGAAAAAATATGCTGGGAGCTTTAATTATTTCTTTATAGCTTGTATCTTAAGTCTGCAATATCAGGTAGATAGAGAAAAACAAACCAATCCCCCTGTACTTTGTCCCCTCCCAGCTTTCATTGCTATTTATTAAAACAGAGAATAAGCAAAACCACAATGAATGCTCTTGCACTTAGATTTTATTGGAAGATTTTGGAAGACAAAATTGATTCAAAATACTAAAGACAAATCTACACAGAAACCTCTCCAGATCAAACCCAGAAACATGCATGCATTCATTTTTTCATTAGTTTTGGATAACCAAATTAAAATTGTATTTCATGGTCTCTCATTTCCATCTTTGCTGGATATGGATGAAAGTAAGTCCTCACTTGTAGTGAGAAGTCCAAATTTCCACACTGGGCCTTGCTCTTAGCTCCTTAGAAAACCCCAGTGGCCTAACCTTTGGAAACTATCAGTTTTCATYTAAAAGTGTACTTTGAACTTGTATTTTCCATCAGTAACCCACAAGATTAGCATCAGACCATGCAGGATGATAGTTTGAATGTTTTTCAGTCAAGCTGGGTATCTTTCACAACTGGACATTACTGCTTATGAAAATGACATTAACACACATTGACATTGATGGCTGGCATCAAATCATCAGCCYCATTAAATCTCTTTCCTACAGAAGCTAAGGAGGTCTCAAAAGCATAAATGCAAGCTAATTTTGAGTGAGAGGGAAAAATCAGATAAAAGTGCATAATTATATGAAGGAAAATATTTCAACATTGTTGGTTATTTCCAAGGACTTTGCCAATTCCTCTTTTTATCACCCTCTTCCTCTCCTATTTTAAGAGTAATCTAGAAATCTCAGTGAGAACTTTTAGAAATTTGTAGAAATCTCACTTCTCAACTTGATTCTTGAGGGAGATGGGTTTTCATTCAGTATTATTATGATTTCTTTCTTTCTATCAAAAGTTACTGGCATTTAAAGTTCATCTGTAAATTGGTGTCCAGTAATGCATGAACGGGTACAGAAGTACAACTGAAGTGTGCAAAAACCAATTTAAACCTCTGAAATGAATATTTCAGAAACTATAGGTTTGGATATGAAAATGAGATTTAAATGACACAAAATATGATACATTTATTTGTTTGCTTTGTAATATCCCTTCCAAATTTTTCAAAGCTGTGTGGCCAAATCATCTTATTCCAGTTACGTCAGAAGAGCACAACTGTGAGGCCTGTGCTTGCAAAATACATTCCTTTAAAATGGCAAATAAAMGTGCCTGACTGAAATTCTCAGACTGAAGGGGAAAACAAGAAAAAGGAAGTTGTAAGGAGGGAATGATATCTGCAGCAACACTTAGCAAGGATGAACAAATTGCAGTGGGAAAATAAACGACCATTTCCTTTTCTAAAGAGAAACTAAATCAGAATAATTTGCTTTGATGTTGATGGGAAATCACTGTATACTTTGAAACACTGGGACCTAATAGGCTGCCATTTGACTGGAATCACAATGTCTGAATGTGAGGGGAGAGGTACGGGGGCAGAGGAGTTCATACGGACAAAGCACAGACAGGGTTGCCCCCAGTGATGTAAAAAGGGAACAGGACAGCTGTGCTTCAAACCAGTTACCCACTGGATTTCATGGCTATTGTTAATAACACTTTGTAAAGAATATTTATTTAGTGTTAATTTAAAAATTCAGCTCTAAGGGGGAAAAAAAAGCAGATGTAAAATTAATGTCTCTATAGAGATTGAAGTGGTCCATTTGGAATTTCAAAGGCAGGAAATTCATGAAAACGATTGTACAGTGGAACTGTCAAGCATTCACTGATATCAGTTACTTAGGGAAAGGGCTCAGTATCTCAGAGGCAGAATCTGTCCCTGATTGCTAAGTATATCTAATGGTAACTTATTCAACAATTCATGTCCATGAGCGCAACAGGACTACCCAGTATGTGAGCTGCTATAATTGAAAATGTTCCCTTTCTTACCRCAGCATATTGGGAAGTGCTGTGGCTAAGCACACACTCTAGAGTGGAGCGTACAGTACACACTCTAGAGAAAAACTCTTGCAAGCTTAAWATCTGTGCAGGGCTTTTAATTTATGAAAGAACCGCAAACAGGCAATAATGAATGGACTACAACAAACACCAATTAGTTGTTTTTGTTAATAAACTATCATTTTTATCCATTCTGACAACCATGAATTGCTGCTGTTTGATCAGTGAGTTCTACAGCTCCTCAGATGACAAAAGCAAGGCAAGACTGAATTTTGTCACAAAGCCAAATGGCAGGGTAAAACCTTATGTAAGTTTTTCTTTCTCCTCTATAATTAGCTAAAATAACTCTATTGCTGTTGTCATTCTCTGAGCAGCTCACCTTATTGCAGTATATTTCTCTTTCTAGCTTGCCTGTGCATAGGGATATCATTCTGCCCATATTACATGTAGRGATGGGCTAAGAAAAAATAATTTTCCCCATATGTTCCTTGTGATGTATCTCAAACTACAGCATAATCCACAATATATAAAAAGCTCTGTCAGATACCATATGCTAATGGCAACTCTTCTCAATACTTTGGAAGAGTCTTGGTGCCCCCTCACTACTTCCCTTCCTGAAAGAGGAGCACCTGTCAGAACTAAGCCCATATTTTTGTGATTTAGTGCAAGCACAATATGATTCCTAAATTTCTTTGAGCAAACCCTCTACATTACCTGTACYCATCTACCAGCACCATGGGAACAACATACCCTAGGTTTACCAGCATCACCTCTACTACTTCAACCTAAGTTTAATGACAAATGCAGAGACATTTTTAGCAGGACTCTCCACTTTGCAAGATTTAAAGAAGGGGTTTTAGACACAAGCACAGAAAGAAAAGATAAATTACTAAATCATAACTCAAACAAAATCCTCAGCCAAAATTATGCTCCTGCATAGCTCTTTCAGCTCCACTCTGCCAGAACCTCTATCTTGCCTCTCCGTGCTGCTGGTCCTGGGACTCTGAACTCAGATACTTTCCTACCTCCCCAGCTGCTCCTTTTCTTCTGGACTCAAGTYTTCCCTCTAATTCAAGTGCCCCATGACAATCTATGTTGCTCAGGTTTTCAGACTATTCAGCAGGATTTCTTTAGCCCCACTTTGCTTGTAGCCATCCAGGAACACATGATCCAAAAAYGAACACTGATGGGACTGCTAAAATTGCATGTTTAAGACTACTGTCCTCAGTCAGGCCTGATGTCTGCCCCCCACTCAGTGCAGATCATTCCTTTGGTCCACTAGAGATTACTAAAATATTCATATTAAATGTCATACAGTGCATACATTTTGTCCAGCTCGTGATCTGGGTCCCTTGAGAGCTTCCTGTGGAGACCACACAGTGCTTTCAAATAGCTGAGAAACACTCTAAGAGGTTAGGAAGAGAAATCCATCTCTGCAGGACCACACTGAAGATCCTTTTAATTCAGAAGATGATGTGAGAGTAGTGAATATTTTGGAACAGAGTGAGAGACGAGGGAAAGCAGACAGAGATTGTTCCCTTGTATATTCTACTAGTTCTTGGCCTTGCACAATCTAAAACTTTCTGAGTCAACAGTCACATCAGCATCTTAATGTTTAATAGGYCTGGGTGGAGAGTTCTTCCATGAACTTGTCTTGTTGCTGTGCCTGGAAATGCTAGAAAGGCAAGCTCTTCTCCAGTCATTTGCTTTTACTGGGGTTCCCATGACACAAGAGGCAGTGAAATGCATAAGATGTTTCAGCACTTCAGAAGATAAGTACCTGGAAAACAGACAGCTGACTCAGCTTCGGTCTGGATGAGAGCTCAGTGCTGCTGTTAGATGGAAGGAAGATTCTCAAGGGTAAATCACAAACCTGGAATTAAATTTAACTGAATATATCTGCCAGACTCTGATTACAAACCACTGCACACCCAAGGCAGCTTTCTCAGCTGCCAGATGCCCAAGCAACAACACCCCAAAAAACTACACAACAAGCAGATGCATAATTTCAGAGCATGAATAGCAGCAGTTAACCTCACCCAGGCCCTCATCACGCCAGAGCAGAGCTCAGCAGAGGGACCAGCCAYTTTCAGCTAACCTGTAAGGTTAAGGATGTTGGGTTAAACAGTTTAATGGTGGCATAATGTACAGCATTAACTACCAGAGGTGTTTCAAGCAGTGGGCAGCAGGAGCCTATAGCTCAAGATCCAGCTGATCCAGCTCGTGGAGGCAGTGCTGACTGTCCCAAACCCAGCACTCTGCAGAGCCCAAGGTGGAACACGATGGCAGTGGTTTCCTCCACCCACAACAAGGAGTTCTTACATCTACACAGCAAGATTCAGGTTTGCAAACAAACACACAGCGCTGACAATATATGAAACAGCCTGAAGGGAAGAGAGCATACAAATGTCCCCAAAGAAGTAAAGTCTATGCGAGGCTCCATTCCAAGAAAAAGGATGCATATTTCCCTAAAACATTTAYGGCCATACAACAAGCCTGTAGGTGGACTTAGCAGGTCATTAAAAAGTACTGGAAATATATTTTATTTCTGATGAATTTTTTTTCCTAAAGCAAACACTTTCTGGGAGCCACGGTGACATCTAGACATCCACAGATTTCTCAAGTCACCATGGGGGTGCAAAGTCAGAGTCCCTGAAGAGCCTGGTCTCAGATTCTAACTAGACAGAAATGCAGGAAGAGCCAGAGGCACAAAGGGCTTGCCTGGAGTCAAAAAGGCCCAATAYGATAGAAAAGAAAAAAACCCTGCTTCTCCGAAATTCCAGGCTAGTTCCCAGTGTATGGAGTCCCAGGGTCTGCACAAAATTCAAGCCATATGAAGGACACAAAATTATAAAACCTGAGACTAATGAAGATAAACCACGGACAATACTGTAAAGTTGATGTATGTGATATAAACTCAACAGAGCCAAGAAAATTACAGAGAATCCTTTCTATTAGCACAAATRTATGAAATTGATGTATATTTGTACAAGTCTTCTCCAAGAGCAATGGCATTAGCCCATGCTGTAATGCAAACCAAATGCAAAGGGAAATTGTGTGACAAAGGCCCGTTGAAAACAATAGCTAAACATACACACATTTACACATATACACACACTTACACATATACACACACATATATGTATATATGGTATTATATGAATTATACATACTAAATGAATACTCTAGAGACATCTCACGGAAATCACTCTTGAACTCTTCTTTCCAGGAKAAGTTTTGAAGTTAAGACTTCTGAAAAACTGTGCTGTGAAAAAAACCCAGAGAACTCACCTATTATATTTGACACTATGGGTATTTGTAATTGTATTTTCACTCCTTTGACACTCCTGCTAGCTGGGTGCATTCTCATCCTYTCACTTTTTTAACATCAGAATACCTTAAAATATTCTTTAGCTGGATACCAGCAATTGGGTTGAGTGTTCCATGACATCTTTCTGGTTAGTTTTCCAGTATTTGCAGCAGGAACCACTTGGTTGTACAGAAAATAAAATCCTATTATACAGTCTCCTATATAGAGGAGACTGTACAATACACTCAGCTGCTCAGCCATAGCAAAGCAGTCTTTGTAGCACAATTCAAGGTTTGCCATTGCTGCTGTAATGGCAAAATAAACCATTCAGGATTATAGTTGGAACACCAAATTTCTGTCCTAAAGAATAAAATTGCTGATGAAGATGGTCACAAAAGGGCTGACCCAGCATTCCTCCAAGCCCTAATTTGGAGGGTGGCAATATGAGAATGGATCCCAAGTATAACTGGTATTTCTATTAATATATAATTATTTTCCAGTGATGGAAATGTTAAGCTTAATCCAAAAAAAGCACAGATCTGGTTTGGAACAAATTCCTTTACTGCATCATGTCCAACATATGAATTACTGCAGTGCCTTCATGGATATTTTTAATTGTCTTGTTATATAAAACATAAACACTCAGGAAAAATGGGAGGAAGATCCTCATTTTATAGAAAGCCTGCTGATTCCCCAAAGACTGCAAATGCATTTCAAGAGTTATTTGTCTTAATGCAAATCTAAGCCATGGCTATTTTTGATGCAGTGACTGAACTCATAACTTATAAAATGAAATAAAAACATTTGTCAGGAGTTGCAAACCAATTGTTGAAAGGCGTGCATTTATCATGGGATGTTAAATATAAATTTACACAAGTCCAGAAGGCTTTCCTGTGATGAGCCCTTTACAGAAATATTTAATGTTCAATTTAATTCATTCATGGCAATTAGCAAAGGCGATCATAGTAAAGTGTCTTTAGCAGCCAATATTTGTCATCTGGAGACTGGAACTAATCTCAAAAACCCGGTTATGAATATGGGAGTGATTTAAAGTTTATTAATAATACAACAAACAAACCTGATTCCCGTCTCTTCGAGAAATCATTGTAATTTGCAGATTGCAGTGCAAAATGAGATGGAGCACAATGATTAACCTTGTGAGCTACAAAATAACTACTATACATATAACAGATGTCTGCTGTGACAAGGGGCATATTACCTTCATGTTTATATTAAGAAAGAAGAGGGATTCAACTGTTTCATATGAGAGAGTTGTGGGAAAGATCTCAGAAAGCTCCCTATGAGAAGGTGGGGAATTATAAATATTTGCAAGTGTTTATTCAGGTGCCACTACAGTACACTAGTGAAACACGGATTGAATGCAAAGGGGAGTGAGGGGGAAAACATCTCATCTAAATGTTACTGGATTCATTTCACCGGTACAGATATTGACTCAGTTAATCTCATTTGGTCAACACCAACCCTGAGCCAAAACTTGCATGTTCATTAACATCAGCTGCACAAGCAACAGGACATTTTTCAAAGTAAAATCTTGCTGGAGAAATAATACTACTGAAAGTAATTACTCCTGAATAATTAGAAACACAGGAAGCAGCTTACCTTCATAAAGGTGGGTGGATCCCAAGATATTTGGAGACRGGGCCTCAATACCCTTTTGCTTTCCTTGTGCTGGGCTTTAGTATTGAAAGCAGCYGATACCTTTGCTCTTCCATGACCATCACCCCCACCAGTTTGCACCACAAAACCAGTTTCTTCAAGAAATGTGTAAAGTCCATCTTTGCATGAGCKGGTACAAGGATTTAGTGATTTTMGTTGGAGTMCTCTTCAACTTCTGATGGGAGAATATAATTATTTCTGCCCTATATGAAAAACAAAAAACCAAAAYAGCAAAGTAGACAATAGACAGAAAGGGTCGGATTCAGCTAAAACCACTGACGTGTTGTCATATGTATGYGACCCCATGTCAGCTTGGGGCTTCAGGTCCCACCACATTCAAACTGCCTCATCTGAAAATGGAGCTGTAAGTGATCTGGACCGCTGTCTGATTTCTGCTGAGCTCACTTTGCCCACATGGTGACACCTAYACATAGACATCTAAATGTAGGTGTCCTAATTTGCAAACTCAATATACCTGAATTTTGTCTTTATGAAAGAGAGACCATGAAAACCAGGACACAGTGGGCCTGTTTGTTGAGATGGGCCTTCCCTCCTCACCTGAAACTCTGAGCATCCAGAGAGATTGAAGTTTTGGAGGTCTTGACAGCAATTACGCTCTAGGGCACCCATAATCATTCTCCTCTCTAAAAACTGATCCCATCATATAAAAAATTGAAATGTCACAACTGGCTGTTTCTCTCCTGTTTAATAACCTCGAGCAGTCCAAATAACACAGGTTTCATTCCAAAATCTTGCTGTTTAAGTTTGTCCCCTAATGGGAAATAGCTCCAGTGCTCACCAAATTTCCTTCCTCCCAACCACTGCCTGCAGGGAGTGGGTCTGGGAAGAGGATTGTTTCAGAGCACACCCAGCTCCATTCGCCCCCATGGACAGTGGCAGGAAATGATCCCAATAATTGCAGCTTTAGGAATGCTGCCATCTGTACTGACAAAGGAAAATCATGAGACCATTGGCAGCTGGTGCTTCCTTGGCCCAATGCTCTAGGTGGCTGATAAGAATTACTATGCTAAATGATGATAAACTGGGCACGGGGGGGGGGAAAAGGGAGTTAGGCTCCAATCCAATACACCCCAAGGCTTCCCCAAATGTGGCAAGTATATAAGCTCAGTAGCTGGGTATGCACAGTGTTTATTAGCTCTGCTTTTCTTATCATCAATTTCTGATTTCATTTTAAAGATCTCCCAGAGGAACTCAAATGAAAAAAAATCAATTTGTGTTCCAAAGCCAGACAAAACTGGAATAGATAATGTCCAACCAAGGGAAAAATTAAATCCAATCTGCATCTTAGTTGAGCAGAGCAACTTCATTGACTGGCTAGACAAGCATGCTGTATGTTTGGGGCACAAAAAATGTGAAATTCCAACTAAMTTCAAAAGAAACAGAGTCAGGTCCTCCAGAAAACAATCTATAAAATATATATTCACTAAAACCCACAGGCATAAGCCTAACTGTATTTCTTTCACAGAGGTTATTGGTATAAAACTGCAGCATATCATCAGGCAGCAAAGCAGCACTTGGCTCAGTTTCCAATGAAAAAACTGAGAAATGCTGCACATGTAAGATTTGTGGCACCTCCTGCCTGCCAGTTCTCTCCATGCTTCAAAAATACCAATTTCAATTGAGACCTGGCAATCTTATGTATATGTAAACAGACCCAAATTGCATGCAGTGCAAAATGCGCCAGGATCAGAAAGCAAAGTATTACTAAAAATGGCTTTTTCCTACAAACCAGAAGCTGGAAGTGCAACTATAAACTCTGAATCAAATCTCATCTCTAATACAAAAYCATTGGCCCTGCACGCTCTCAGTGGCATCAATTAAAATTGTCTTTGTTGGAGATGATAATCACAGGAGGCAGGAAAAGGGACACACAGCACTTTTGTTTGACCTTGGAACATCCCGTATGCTTCTTGGAGCATCAGAAGTCAGAGCATGAAGCAAAGTGAGAAAACATAATCATGTACAGTAGATGCAAAATAAGATAAAGGCAAATTCCTTTGGAGAGGAAAGAAGCACCTCAGGCTGACCCACATGAGCAAACAGCCAACAGGAAAGGGAGCCATGGCACCGCAGAACATGCTGGAGCCCAGACAGATGATCAGCCTGGGGACTGTTAAGGATTTCAGGGCTGCTCAGGGTTTCTCTTCTACACTAAACTTCATATGAAATGTTTAACAGAATGACTTGCAGCAAAAACAAGATGGTATTTGCTAAAAGAACCACTCAGTGTAATTAAAATATAAGGACAGTCAGAGGAATGCAGTAACCATCCTTATTCCCTCATCTACCTCCTCTGCCTGAGTGTGGAGAGGTGAGAGGAAGGAGAACAAGATTTCCAGTTTGCACAGCAGGATATAAACAATCTTGTGGGCTCCTGCTGTAGTAATCTACTTGTGTATTATCATCTTTGCTGAGGCTGCAAACACAAAGGTCTACACCTACTTTTCAAAATTCAAACCAAACACAACAGATGAGCAAAAGAAAAACTAAAAATAAACTTAGGATCAATAACATGCAAATAAGAAACATCATGAGGGAAAGAAACAAATCCTTCTACAAGAATATCATCTTGACAAACTTAAGCTCTAACTCCTTTAATTTTTTACAGGAAGAACATAGCAGTAGTCTGGAAAATGGCAAAAGAAGGAAGAAAATCTAAATGCCATTTTGCAGCTGCAGGTGTCTGGACCCAGCATTTATACCTAACATAAAGAGTATAAAGAGCTTTCAGATCAGAAAAATAGCCTCTTCTGCCCAGGGGGAAGAACCAGAGGCAGCAAACCAGCAGTAAGGACAATTCTGACTGAGGACATTCACATGTAATTGGGAAAAGGCCTCTAATCATCTACAAAGCAAAGCTGTGGAGCAGCCTTTCAAAAAGAGTAGTGGGATTAGGCTTATAAAGATGAATTTCTCAGGTGTTGGTACCATATGGCTGTCCAAGTTAGCAGTGGGCTGGACAAGGTGATTGAGGTCCTTTCCTAYCTGTATGTCTCCACATAATGAACACAAAGAAAGATGGCAACTGTGACACAAACACCACACATCACCTTTTCAGAGWTTTTTTTTCTGCTGAGGTAACCTGCTCACTTTTGTCTAGGTAAGTAAAATAGATCCAAATTCAAATAAGATAGCTCCTAAAAAACAAGAGAATGATAAAGAATTGAAAGTTCAAAATTTTGATCAAAAATAGTTATGTGGTTAGCAAGGTTTAATTTTCATCCATGACCCTCGTTTCCAGAATGCCAAAATTCATTAAGTCCCAAAGGCAAAATTTGTCTTCAAAAGTGCTTACCAAGCAACAAGTACAGCCCCATGAGCTGTTCATTCTGGGTACCCAGCACAGCACCTTTGATCCAGAAGCTGGAGTCTGAATTTTGGTGTTCAGCTTGGTCCCTCAAACACTGTCACTGTGTGAGAAAGGCACTCGAACTCTACTGCCTTTACCAGCACAGCCACGTGTCTGTCCTTCCCACAGGCACATTCCTCCCTCTGACAAATGGAAAGGAGAGGAGGGGCAATGGCAATATTTGGATTAAACTGATTAATCTGGAAGTGATCCAGTTCTAACCAACACTTAAAAGAAAACCCCAATTTCTCTCCCACTGCCAAAATTAGGCCTTAKTCTCCCTGATCATCCAGCAGTATTGAACTCAGATGCATTTTATGTAGCTAATTCACATGTAGTGAGACAAAATGAGAAAAACTGCTGTCTTCCAACATATTAAAAGGATCCAAAACAGCTCAATCCAAATCATCACATTTGAAAATATATTCACCACACTTGCAAAAACTTAGGACCACCTTTTATTTATTTCCAGGAAATAATGGAAGATTTCTATTAAAAGTCAAATCCCAGGATCACTGTTAGCAGAGTGCACAATGCAGGAGATCCTGGTTTAATGCAGCTTTCAGGAGTCAAATTTTGCACCATGCTTCAAGATGTAGTTTKAAACAAATGTCTGGTTATTAGTTGAACCCATTATTATAAAAGTGAGCAATTCTGTAGCAACAGAATATGTGAACAGCTKAAAGAAATACAGAATCATGAGTCCTAAGCAAAAAAAAACCTTTCATAAAGGAAACATTCCAAAATATATTTCTAAACAATGGTTGACTGCAACCAAGTAATTCACACCCCGTTGTGAAACAAACAGTAATAATTTCTAGCAGACACTGGGGCTCAGAAACAAACAACGATCCCCTTTATTTCCCCCTCCTCTTCCAACTGGGTTTACCAATAAAGTGTGATTAAAAGTAGAATATATTAAATAGAAGAACTGAACTCACTTCCCACTCTCTCCTTAGAGTAGTTTAGTAAATGCATTTTTTACTTTAAGTRCTATTTCCAGCAGAACAGTCTTTAAAAAAAAAAAAATCAATCTACAAGCTTCAAAGTCAGCTCAACACTTTAAAAAATCACTTTCTATCAAAAATATTTTTGGCATGATGTTTGGCTATTGTTTTCAGCACTCCTTCCAAAGGCTAGTATGCTGTTACAGAGTGGCTAAAAGCTCAGGCCCCACATAGGTGACAGTAGCTGTATACACTAATTTTGCAGTTCCTTGATCTTGCATGAATAGAGGCATGGCTCACCTATGTTCCGTGCTGAAATCACACACCATTTTGGTTTAATAATACTTTGCACTTCAATACAATTAATACTTTGTATTGAAACTATAGAGCAAATTTCCACCTTAGTCAACAATGAATGTTTTGAGTTATTTGAAGCACTCCAGTAATAAAACTCACAATGTTAAAAGTGCAGGATTTTTGCCAAAGCTGTGTAAGTGACAGTTTCTGGCACTCTYTTCGACAGGTGGGTATGAGGATCAGCAATTAAGTGTCAAGCACAGACGGGCTGCCAAGGCCCCACAGGCTCTCCTGGCCCTCCAGGTTTGTGCAGGCGGAGCATCCTTCTCCCCAGGACCTCCCCATTGCAGGACAGATGTCCTTGTGTCTGTTTTCTCTTTGACCCAGCCAATGGCAAAGGGAGGCAGCTGGCTCATGGGCAAACCTCAAGCACATCAGAAGTTTCTGAGGTCTGTTTAATCCCTAAAAAGTTGGGTCAATTTGAGAAATCTGTATCTCCATCTGGAATAAAGACCAGTCTGCTATGGAGCCCAAAGCTTTAACAAAAGCAGAATCTCCAGAGATTTTTAGTGGTCTTAGTGTCAGAGAAGAATTAAAGTGCAAATGTTGAGGGGGACTGTGGGGTTTCTTTTAAATCATTAACATTTTGTAGCTGATCTTTTACTTTGATGCAAACCCTAAGGGCTGTTTTCTTTTTACCAAACCTGTTCACCTGCAGCAGAGGTCTGAACTTTGGCATTTCAGAGGTTTGGATACCATGCAAAGATTGAAAGTATTTTTTGTGCTATGTACACTGCCAAAATCAGTGTACACATCCTAATGGAAGAAAAACCACCTGAAGAAGTTAGCTAATGCTGAATTTCTCTTTTTAAAGAACAAAAGAGTTTGCTGAAGCCTGATGAGGCAGACCCAATTTTACAGAAATCTCAAGAATCTGCTACTGCTCAGTAATAAAATCATAACAGAAATCCAATAATAAAAGAACTTTAACAACAAAATTACATGTAAATGATTTTGCTTTGCCAGCTGTTCTAAAATGCCATTCTAAAACTTTTGCTTCTAAAACTTTTTCTGAAAGTTTTTTCCCAAGTGAAAAGTTATAGACATGGAAGATTTTAAAGGTAGAAATTTGAAAATTTTTATTGATGCAAATGAAATAAGCTTTCTGCCCAGAAAGATTAATTAAAGTTGCTTATGACCATGTTTGTGGTCTTTTTCCCTTGCTCTTGCCTTCTATAAATAAAAATAATTCAATTGTAATGCAGACCATCCTTATATAACCTGTATGGAGCAAAGAGAGATTTTCTTTTTATCTATCTATCTATCTACTTTCTTTTTATCTATCTATCTATATCTATCTATCTATCTATCTATCTATATCTATCTATCTATCTATCTATCTATCATCCATCCATCCATCCATCCATCCATCCATCCATCCATCCTTTCCATGGTACTTAGAGAAAAGCCTCGACTGGACACTGTAGCATACAAAGCAAGGATGCTTTTTCACAGAAAGTGAGAGATGACCAATATGCTGCTGCTCTTGCATCATTCTAAGCATTACTTAAATTCTGAGGTTGAGGTTGTTTAGAAAATTGGTGACTCTGACAGAATCAGCCCCAGGAGTTTGTATCGGTTTCTCTTAGGAAGGTGGCAATACAACTGCCAGGGTGCTAAAAAAATGATGTCACTTTTTTATTTTGTCTTGTTTGGGGAAAAGAAACATTTTCCTGTTAGTGGTTTTGATTAGCATAACCTGACTTCTCTGCTGTGAGGGACAATAACGCCCCTCAAGACAGAGGGAATAGTGAGTCAAAGCCTGCATTACTATTTTCCCTGTAGATTTAATTTCTAGGCTTTGTAGTATTAGGGAACAGATTTTTGGCTCCTCTACATGTTCCYTGAAAGTCACTACCATGGGCCTTCCCTCTCTTCACCTCTGTGAGCAGGCAAACTGGAAACAATGAAAAGATTTTAGAGAAAAGCCATTCTGTCTCTTACCTCTGTGCATAATCCCCAGATGTTTCAAAGCAAGTTCAGCTTCCCTGCAGGAAGGAAGAAGCAGCAGCTTACATCTGTGAAGGCTCCAAATTGGACCTTGGTCTCCAAGCTCTGAATCCCTCAGATATCAAAGGAAGATAACTGAATGAATCCCAAAAACAATCTAATTAGGAAARTTCTTCTGGACCTGAACAGGTGTGCCAGAGCAATTAGGCATCTGTACTCTGAGTGGACCCTACCTAAGGAAGCAGAAATAAAAGTTTTAGAAATTCCAAGACAGTTGGGGACAAATGGCATTGCACACAAAATTTGCACACCATATAAAAAAAAACTCTTCAAGCCTTATGTAGGCCTTTTTCCTATCACCCTTCTCCTTCTAAACCTCCAGCATGGAGACAAGGCTCACAAGACCACTTACATCCTCATTTCATGCCATCCAAAAGTTCAGCTGTATTGAGTGTTCAAGAGTATGATTTGGGGAGGAATGGGAATTAATATTTTCCTGCAAATGGTCTGCAGGAAAAATTAAAATGCAATGGACTCACATATAATGAATAAAATAMTGAAGCTCCCTCACATATAGATGCCAAAGGTAAGTTTGGCTTCTTCAGCTCTGTGTGTGTATATAGAAATATAAACCCACACAGGGTTACAATGCAGAAGCTGTGCTATGTTTGCTTAACAAATGAAATATAGATACTTACATGAAAATTAAACAGTCAAAACTTTGTTATTGTAGTAGAGCCAAACAAGCGTAAAAATCCATAGAATATATAATCTATATAATCCTCTGGTTAAAATAATTCAACAGACTAACTCATATCAACTCCAAGGATTTGCTTATGCCTGTCTGCCTGACTAGGTCTCTGTCTTTAATTTAAACTGCAAATAGGACATGCAGTTATCTTCTGAAGGACTTTGCAATTGCTTTTCTCTAAATCGTTTGTAGGATTCAGCTGGTTCTTAATCTGGATGGGACGAGATATGTCATACAGAGAGCCTTGTTTGCAATTTCATTTCAGGTTTTGGTAATCAATTTCCTAATAGGATTATATTCAGGGTTCATTCACTTATCTCTGCACTGAGCCTTAAGTTTTCCATGGCCCTATACCTTACAGCAGCACTCCTACTGKGACATTGGATAAAGTTGTTTACTCCTTATGTATCTGTAATTATCAGCACTAAGTGCAAATGACATAATGCTGAGCATGTATTTAAAATAACAAAAGATGGAAGATAAGCTAGATATCATTTCCAAGCCAAGGGTACAGCATGAAGGAGAGATACTCTGGCTGCTTAGAAAATATTTAATTCTAAACCCTCAGAAGCCTAAATTGTTAGCAGACGAACAAAGGGGGAAAATGGGAATAAGTGGGATCACACTTCTCTGAAATTATTTCATTTCTGATTTCCACAAGAACCAGAGGTGCCTCTTTGAAAATCCTGATGGACACAGATTGTAACAACTCCCTCAGCCTGTGTCAATCTCCCAAGGGCTGCTACAAAAAGTCCTCGGGCAGAAACCAAGCCACACTGCTTATTTTTGTTTCCTCTTTTCACAGTTTCTGTCCAAATAGTTTGACCTCAAAATTTTAGAGTTTAGAAGACAATAATACTGGGCGTCAGTCAGTCTCTTTAGCAGTTTCACCAGGTGAAAGGATATTAACTACAAAGGCTGTGAGCACCATGTCAGCCAGCACAGGGCTTTGCCTCAGAACAGCAGCAGAGAATAACAGAATAGTTTTGCTTGGAAGGGACCTTTAAAGGTCATCTAGTCCAGACCTCTGCCTTAAGCAGGGACATCTTCCACTAGAGCAGGTTGCTCAAAGCTTCATTCAGCCTGGCCTTGAACACTCACAGGAATGGGGCATCAGCTTCCCTGGGCAGCCTGTTCCAGTGCCTCACCTTCATTGTAAGCAAATTCTTCACTGTATCCAGTCTAATAAATCTACTCTCCTCCACTTTAAACCATTCTGCCCTCATCTGACCTCTACATGCCCTTGTCAGAAGTCCACATCCAGCTTCTTGTAGGTCCTTTTCAGTACTGGAAGGTGCTATAGGGTCATCCCAGACACTCCTCCAGGCAGAACAGTCCCAACTCTCAGCCTGTCCTCACAAGAGAGGTACTCCAGCTCTCTTACCATCTTCATGGCCCACATCCTTCTTATGTTGGGGGTCCCAGGGCTGGACACAGGACTCCAGGTGGGATTTCACCAGAGCGTCCTGTTCCTTCATCTTGTTAAAGAACCACAAGGTTTGTAGGGAGGGATGGGGAAGTGCATTTTTGTTTTATACATGGATGTACATGATTGGGGTCCAGAGTCATCTCAACAGAAGGTGCCTATGGAGCACCATGGGGTGCAATGGCTTCTGCACAGATGCCTGGGAGGGCCACTGGGCAGTGGAGGAGGACAGCCTCCCAGAGCAGGCTACAAACCAGCCCCCATTTTTATAGAAACCTGCAGAAAATGTCAGGTCAGTCCTGCTCCACTGGCTGCCAGAGCTCCTATGTTACCTCTGCTGGAGAGAGGTAGCAGCCTGCTGTTATTCACAGCCCGCTCCAAACCCACCCAGCCTCTCCCAGCCCGCCCCCACTCTGAGCTGGACCCGGGAAAAGGAAAGGACCCTTATAAGGACGTTTATAGGGGAGGAAAAACACCAAAAAAACCCTAAACATACAGCTGAAGAGTTCCTCCATCACTAAGCAGTCCAGCAGTCAGGAAATACGAAAGGTCTGGGAGCACAGACAAAAAAACCCTTCTATTAGAGCCATAACAAACAGGGATTTGCACCAATGTCCTCACTGCTGAGCATGAATGGTTTTTTTCCTTGAAATCAATTACTGTAGCACAGATAGCTTCATAGGGAAAATCCCCTGACATGGCATTTCAAAAACTTTGTTTTAAACTAATATTTTTAACTATGGTTGCTATTATTATTATTATTATGCAAAGCAACAAAAATTCCTTTTCTTGTTACCTTTAAAACCCATACTTCATGTGATTTTTGTCAGTTTAAAATCTGCATAAATCTCATTCTTGCATGAAACAAGAAAACAGAGAGTACCTCAAGAAATGGCTTCAGGGGTATATGATGAATCTTCTCTTCCATTGTGGACACCTTCCACTTCATCCAAACACACAGCAAGGCAGCCATTTTTTGTATTTCTCCTTTTCTCTTCCTGCCCCTGTAATCCTCCATAGTTTCAGTCCYCATAAAAGGAAAATTTATGCAGTGGTCAAGCACACCTTCAGGGTGTCTTTTCTCTGAGAATCTCAGCTGTGTCCAAGGACCTCATGTTTCTTATTTGCTTATGAAAACCCTCTGATAAGGGATGCAAGATAAAAGTTACCAGAGGGCAATCAATGTCCCAGCCCCACAATACTGACCAGTACATAGGAACAGTTCTGCATTTCCCCAGATTATCCCTGGACATCAGCCCTCCATCACACCCTCTTCAGACAACACTTGTACAGCATCAGCTCCTGATAGGCAAAAGCAATGCATGGCTGTCAGGTGTGCCAGTCCCACGGGTCACAAACCTGTTGCCAACACCTGTGGGATGCAGCAAGGCTGGAGGCATCTGAGTTGCTTCCCAAGCAGAGTCAGACCTGGGACAGAGGGGAGCTGAGCATCCATGGCTGCAGGGAGGGATTTGGGCTGGAGAGGAGTGACAAAGGCAGCAAAAGGGTGGGGATGGAGGAGAAGGCAAGTTTTGTGCACATGCAGCAAAGGCAGCGGTAACCCAGTGAGTGCAGRAACTGCAGAGATCAGCTCTGGGGAGCTGTGCTAAGAACTTCCTGTAAAAAAATCAGCCCATTCTCCCAAAGTACTGATGACAAGAGACAATGAAGTAAATTAATCAATCCTTCACTAAATGCATGTATGCCTGAAGTTCAAAGTGTTTTCCCATTCATTGAACAAATCCTCATTGGCTAGGACATTGCCAGTCACTTATGTTTRGAAATCCAGTCAATTACTAAAGAGAGGAAAGTTGGATTATTCCTGTGCTTATCTTCCAGAAGAGCAAACTCTTGCAGACTCTACTTAACAACCTAAGAGGCGAAAAATAAACAGAACATTAGAAAGGTTTGAAGTCTTTGTGGAAGAAAGGATCTAATCCTGATTGTGAGAGTATACTGACAGTATAATAAGATAAAATTATGCATCCCTTTAAAGTCATACTATGCATTTTGTATTGTACCTATATAATAAGATAAAATAATGCATCCCTTTAAAGTCATACTATACATTTTGTTTTGTACCTATATATTCACTGGAAAGCTAAAGTAAATAATAAAAACAAAGTTATGTGAAATGCAGTGCAAAATATAAATGAGCTGGTTAAGGGTCATGTTTCTCATAAGCCAAAACAGAACAGAGTTTCAGTCTAGATAGCTGTACCTTCAGCACGAACTGAGGAAAAGGGGGAAACGTGCATGTGTGCAAGGAGGTTTCATATGAGCACACCTGAAGCTTTGCTCTTGTGGCAAGAAGAGGGTTGGGTGGTGCTTGTGCTACACTGCATGGAGGTAAGGAAAGAGCATAGGCTCAGGCTGACCACCAAGGCAAAGCTCCCAGTCTTAAAAGAGATATTTTGAGATTTTTAAAATCCTTTGCAGATAGAGTCTGAGGTGGTCCTTTAAATAGAACTTTCATCCTTGACAATACAAAGGTTGTTAAGTAGGGCTTCCAGAAATGTGCACACATCTGTCTCCAAGGGCTTTAAAACTGGCACAATAATATTTAAATCAGCTGGAAATGCTAGCAGGATAAATAACATCTCCTCAGGGTAAAGAACTGACACTGATTATTCCTTCATTCCCACCCCAACCTTTACTCACCTACAGGGTATAGACTACAATTGTATTTGTCATATTTGGGAACATTCTCTTGTAAATACCAGTTGTTTCCTCCTCTTGATAGACTAGATTTTTTTTTCTGCTAAATTTTCATTGTATAAAGCATCTATTTTCAAGGACCACCAACAATTTTAATATGACTTCCTTATACCTGCAGGTGTTCTCATCTGCATTCACACTGCTGCTCACAGCCATCTCTGAAGGCAGACAAGTTCTCTGCAAGGACTGAACATACTCAGTTTCCTGTATGTTTTTAGTWAATACAGATTTCTTAACCATCACTCTGCTGATTGCAAGGGCCAGATTTTAATGTTACATCAGAAAAACAGGTGTAAGACACGCCTGGAAGAAAATCTCAGTTTTCAGCACAAAWTTACATGGCCAACTTTGCAAATAATATCCTGGAGTTTAGTGTGGTCTTGTTCCAAAAATCCTAGAGGGAGGTCAGTAGTTTCCACTCCAAAGATGCAAAACATCTCATTGCCCTCTGAGATTTCTTACATATTATGTATAAACCTTCAGACACCACAATGAATGCAGTACATACAAAGTAAATGATGTATATTTGGAATTGTTGTGTGCAGTAAGTAACCATGAGAACTAACAAGAGGAATATGAGCTCATGCTCAACCTAGGGTCATGCTTTTCTGCTTTCTTGAGTTCTTTCAGATTATTTAGCAAGGAACCAATTCAGAATTCACTGAATGGCTGTTCAGCATGGTACAAAATATCTGAGATAAGGAAAAGAAAGAGAGAGAAGATATTTTTTCTTCCAGTACTTTATTTCTTGTGCAAGCCATAACCAGCATCTCTGTCCTCCTGAAGATACCTGGGCAACCCTGGCACAGCAGCCTGAAGGACGACACTATTGCTTTCATCCATCCATCTAAGTGAGCACTTTGCTGCTAGGCACCCTCATGTGTCCTGGAATGGATATTTCCAGTTCAAGAGCTGGTTTTTAGGCCAAAATAAAGAACATATCACTGAAAATGTTGGGTTTATTTTCTTGGAAATAATCCCACACTTCATTCCAAATCAAGCAAACACTTGTCGGGAAACCAAAAATTTCAGTCAGCACTGGTGTCCCCCCAAATACACACTCCTTCATTCAGATGGTCAGGACATTTACCTGAAGCATGTAAAATTTAGTTTAAATYTCATTCTCTATGTAAGGCTATTTAATTTTTATCATTTGCCTTCTACATGCCTTGTTTTTCAAGTGATAAGTGCTGTCTGGGCAGAGTTCTCTCTCTCTTGTTCACACCACAGGGCTTTGTGGAAAATACTGGGCTACTGCCTGGGGGAGGAGCTGCATTATGCCTCACACTCTCACCTCTCAGCACTGCTGCCTATTTTTTCCTAATATCTGCACATTAATAATGGATGGCATAGCACCACCAGGTCGCCCTGAGGAAGATCTGCCTGCAAATAGCCTTTAGCCTTGCATTTCATAACCTGTCCTCAGAAAAACTGGGATRGGAGGAGGAGGGAAGGAGTTGAAACTCCTACTCAGGGAGAGAAAGTTGTCAAAACTTGGTCTTCCACATTCCTGCTGGACTGGCTATTGAGCAAATTGCAGAGATGACTGACTCCCTTCTATTMATCTAGCATAAAACAACAGAATGCACACTACCCAGCAAGTTCAGACACATAGCTTTAGGGTGCCAAATCTGCATTTTTCCTTGAAGGAAATAATCCCTCTCCCCAGTCCCGTTTCCAAGGGGATTAAAAAGAATCTGTCAGCCCATCCCTCCAGGCTTGCTTATACAAAAGCAGCCCTCCATAAGAGCATTTATCTCTTAAGTCAGAATAGTTCTTCCATCTAGTAAATAAAATATTTTTTGGTTCGAATAAAGAATCATTCATAGTCAACATCTTTAAAAAGAACTTTTTATATAGTTCCAGAAAATAAACCTGCAACTAATATCCTGAGTGTGTTACTGATCTTGCCAAGTCAATCTAGTACATTGCTTTAGAGAGTAAGAAAGATAATATAGACCCTCTGGGTGGGATTTCTTAAAATGGGCTCAGAGAAGAGAAGTTCTAGAGGCAGATGTACAGCAGGGAAACCACCCCTTCTCCTCTCTGGTCCCTGAATAGAAAAAATATTGATATTCCATCCCTGTCCCTCACAGCAGTGATACATTATGTACCACAGATCCTGGCACAGATAAAACCCTTATCTTCCCTCACCATCCTTATCTCACTGTGGTGAGCACAGGATGGCCCCTGAAGACAACTCCACGCTGAGAAGTGTTAAAGCTTCTGGGGGTTCATGGCTGAGAAATGCAGAGGCATGGAAAGCATGAAGTATACAACTGGACAGAGCAGAGAAACAAARATATACACAACATAGAGAAAACAAAGATTTTTTCATAAACAATTTTGTGAGAAGAACAGATGGATGTAAACACTAAACAAAGGCTCTAGCAACTGTCCTTGGTACAATGGGAGGAGTTGTAGGGAGGGAGGCAATTTCCTATAATACTGGTCCCAAGAGGAGGGGGTTTACACAGAATTAGTAGAACCACTTGCCCAGCAGCTTTCTCTACAACTCTGCACTAAAATGAGGGATCTTCTGGAAGGACTGGACTTGATCAACAAAGCATTTGTTACCATTCCTATGTCTGGCAACATCAGTGAGGGGTGCTGGGAGTCCCTGTCATGAACATATGTGCCACTGTCAGTCAGGGCAGCAAAAGGTCACTGGATTATCCTTTAGCTGAGACAGATTAAACCAAAAAACACAGTACAGAAGGCCTTCAGTTGCTGCAGGATCTTAAGTGCTGATACCCAGTTTTCGTGCAGGAGTCCCAGAGATTTTGTGGAAATGAAAGAGGGCAAGCAAAAAATTTGGGATAGAAAAAAATTAAAATTGTAATTTGTCTGAGTAGGTTAAGCATAGGTATACAAAAATCTCCAAACTGCTGTAGATGGCTGTTGAACTAGTAGGGGTATAGTTACCCCATCACAGTACTGTGTGAACACAGTAGATTTTAACAACCTGACTGAAAGCCAAAGCTCATCATCCTCTTCAAAATCCTAGAGCTTCCTGACATAGTGATGAGCTGCTTTGGAATRCTCATCCTGATGTTTTACATTACAAAACAGGGTAACTCCCTATTTGGCTGGGACAGAAGGTRTTGGGATCAGCAAGGTTGAAGCTGAACCTCCTGCTCTACCACATGTGCTCCCATATGTGCTCTTGTCTTCCACGACAGTGGAGGCCTCAGGAACCACTAATGAAGAATAGCAACCCAACCTGTTCTCCAGATAGAGCTTCCGAAAGGAGAGATTTGGGAAACTGTGYGGATGCTTCCATCATCCCAGTGGTCAGGATACAGTGGCCATCCCAGACCTTGAGAGAACAAGTTGCCAGCACGCAATTCAGCTATCCCAGGTGATGCCCAAGACACCACAGCACAATTAGGAAGAGCAGCACAGCTGGGATGCTACCAMAGATGGGACCTTTGCTTATAAAAAGGTTTGTCTTGAGAGAAAAACAAGGCAAAACCCAAACATTTTGAGTAGCTAGGGCAGCAATATCAGATAAAGATTCTGAAAGGGGACTTTGTCAATTTTTATTTCATGCTGCCTGAAAGTTTATGGCGTAAGAAGTCCTTTCTAAACAACTACATCACATCACAGGAGGTTCATCTGAGCCCACTTCATTCGCTTTTCTGAGAATCTATTATGCAATATAGAGATAAATACTAAGAAACATTTTAGGATTGCTCCTGTCTATGAGAACGGGCATTAGGATGTGGCCCCCCTCATGCCTGGGATGGCAGAAGAGCTAAAAGGAGGGCTACAGTGTTGATTTTCCCCAGGCGCTCTTCCAAAACACTGGGACAGCACCGCAGCCCCAGCTGGGGCTGTGCAAGGATTTGTCTATACCCCCTACAATATCCAGGAATGGATGTCTTATAAAATAAAGTCATTCTAAGGGGTTGTTCGAGATGACCTTTGATGTGAGCCATGAGGACATTTCTTGGGACACTGTGCTTATAATTCCATCGAGAGCTTCAGACACTGCCTGGAGAGCACACAAAGGACTTGCTGCTGTTCTGTCACAGCACACACTCTTGCTTTGTACTGGTTCTTCTGACGGCTGAAAYCTCAGTTCTCCAAATGATACTTTCTGGCATTCAGTCAGGTGGAAGGGTCAGTGTTACACGAGTCTGTTCTGCCTTGCAGTGCCATCCTGTTAACATGAATCTCCAAACAGATTTTCTCTGGCAACCCAACCATTCACTATTCACTCCACAGTGGCCCTGGTGTTAAACATGTGACAACAACAAGTGGAAACACTGAAACAGAACTTAATGCCATTTGAAAAGATCTGACAAACAAAGCTATTTAATGTCTGTTCTGCTGTATCTACCAGAGTGTAACGTTCAGGAAACATGAAAGGTAGTTTAGCCCCTAGACTGGCAGACAGCTGGGCAATGAGACTCTTTCTCTGTCTAATCCCTTTTCTGGGAACATGGTCTAAAACTCTCACACKTTACAGAAAAGGTCCACAGGCTCTGACATGCAACAGATATCTGAGTTTTCTTCTGTGTCTTATTTCTATCTTAGTTTACTGAATAAATCTATAAAGCTGAAAGGAAAGGCCTSTATGAATGTATTTTAAGAAAACCCTTTTTTTCCTGTCTCCCTCCTCACTGAACATCYAGTTCACAGGGGACAAGGCTGGCAGGATTTTGGCTGCAGCCATGAGGAACTCAGCCCAGCAGCCTGTTTGCTGGTGGAAGAACTAAGGTATTCAGCAGGTTCTTGTTGATGCCAATATAATGGGTTTACATTAACACAATTGTGCAGTGAGCATAAGCTTTCTGAGCAGAAAGGTCTGCTCCAGTTGCCCTGCTAGTGTGTTTGCATAGGCCTGCCAAATAAACAACATTCCCTGCTGGGTGATTGGGAACAAGTGTGAGAAGTCCAGAGAGTGAGATGCTAATCCCTGCAGTATAATCTCATCCCTGCTCTACAAAGGCTTCTCCAGTCACTGGATCTGACAGGGTCACACAGGGCTGGCAGTGAGAGCTGGATGCATGGCCACCCTGAGATSCTGCCTGCAGCTGAGCTGAGGATGCAAAAATCCTGGGGCTCATGGCCTGCCCACCCACCCCCTGGCACAGAGTCTTGTCCTGCACAAAACTTCCAGGCAGGGAGGGATGTGCTACGGAGGGGATCAGAGACATGGAGAAATGGAGACCCAGGGTGTGGAGACAGCAAGGAGCCCCAGGCCCYGTGGAATCAGCATCACTCCTGCTGCAGCCACACAGGGCTGTGCACAGCTGGCACCGATGGTGGAGGCTCCTCACAGGAGTGTAGTGAGGGTGGAGGGATGCTTGCTGCAAGTGAGGGCTGTCTCCACTGCACTCAAGGAGACTGGCAAAGCCACCAAACTGCCTACARAGATGTGAAGTGGACATGCACCAAGTGGCAAAAGCATCATGACTGCGGTTCATGTTTTCTTTTTCTCTCTCYCTCCCATCTAGAATACCCTGTAAGGTTTCTTTCAAAGGTGAATGCAAACCTGAGGGTCAGGACAAGGCAGCTTTTGGCTTTTGACATTGAGTCCAAACCTAGCCCTACAGTGGGCATGCAGAAGGGTTTGCTGCCCTTTTCTAATATGCAGAAGTGCGGAGAAGTGCCCTCCTTGCTGTGACTAGACAAGTTTATAGAAACACTAGGTTGGTTTTTTTTAAATGAAAAAATTAAGAGGGAGGATAGTACTTGYTATTAAGCTGTATTTACAAATCATGACCTGGAAATTCTGATCTTACCCTATTTCTTTTAGTTTTCAGGGATTCTGCATGTTGTGGCAAATGTACAGAATCAGGCAGAAGRTATCCACATTTGACCATTATGATTGATATGAGCTTTGGTACAGCAGAACATGGCATAAACACCTCAACAGAATGGTTTTACTGTAAGTGGTGCCCAAATTTATTTCCTTGCCTTATACCAKATTCAGTTCTGTCTCAATCCACTAGCTGATCAGAATTGACACAGGGTATTTCTTACTTATTTGAAGGAAAAAGGGTCATGGAAGATTTCTTAAAAAAATCTTTTCTATGAAAAGGGATGGTGGATCTTTCTGTCTTCCCAGTCTCCTATGGTTACTTTTATTCTTCCACGGCCATCTGCATCCCTGATGTTCCTTATCCATGGCCTTAAGCTAATCCCTTGATACCAGAGGAAACAACCACTACATGTTCTCCCTGCCCACRCCCTTAAAACACAGAGTAGAAAATTGCCTGAGGCGAGTATGAATATTAAACCAAAACTCCTCCGAACAGCTCTCCTCACAGGGGAGTGCAGGTTTCTGCTCCCTCTTTAGCACACAGGGCAGATCCTACATTCCCTGTGCATAYGGAGATCATAGAGACAAAGGAACAGAGCAGAGAAACACCAAACTAAACCAAGACCCCCACAGCAACCACAAAGAGGACACACACCACAGGCACAGCTCTTGCAGCGGGGAGCTGAGCACTGCCCTGCCCATCCCAGGAGGGTGTGAGAGTGCCTCCATGTCTCAGGGCTTACCTGCAGTGACAACTGGATGTCACCTTGTGGGTAGGGGCACGAGTGATGAATTACCCCTACCAAAAGAGAGGTTTCTCAGAAACCCTTAATTTCGTTTCAGCCCCTCCCCTTGGCACTTCCCCATGATTCTGCAAGAGGAGTGAAACAAATTTCTGGCACCAGCTAGCAAGGGCTCCTTTGCAGCAGTAACACTGCTGCTTTCCCAAGGCTCCTGGCTCAGCTTGTCTGGCTCTTCTTAGGGAAGACTCTCATTTGGTGTCTGAAGGTGTCCAAAGGGCTGCCYCAGAGTATGAGGCTTTCCATTTACCCCCAGCACAAAATGTCATGCTGGCACAGGGCACATGAAGCTCTCCCAAGCTCCTTGTGCCTTAAAACACCATGGGCCATACCCACAAGCTCAAACCCTTGGGGCATTGGAGTCTCAGTGCAGCACAAGTCAAAACAGCTCAGACAATTTAATCTTCAGKGCTGAGCAACTATCCAAGGGTCCTAGGGCATAGAAACTTCCACATAGATCCCAAGGACTGGGCAGCAYCATCTTCAGATGTGCTTCCCTGTCCTTGGGGAAAGGCATCAGCTTCTCAGCTAAGCTCTGCCATCAGGGGCTGTGGGAGAGACACACACTCGATTCTGAATTCTGCCCCCCAGAATTCAGCCCAGTGGGAGAACCTTGAGGAAGGTGGGACCTGAGAGTTGTGTGTGGTCCATAGATGAGAGCTGCACAGCTGCTGCACTGCCCTCGGTCCCTCCCATTAACCAGTGGGATGGTGAGGTATTTTCAGGGTCCCCCATYGTTGGGAGGAAAGATGAATCTAACTCCATGTTCTCAGAAGGCTAATTTATTATTATATTATATTGCTACACTAAAACTATACTAAAGAATACAGAAAGGATACTTAGAGAAGRCTAAAGGATAATAATGAAAACTCGTGACTCTTTCCAGAGCCCTGACACAGCCGGACCATGCTACTCATTAAAAACAATTCACATGAAACCAATGAAACAATGACCAGTTGATAAACAAYGTCCAAACCAYATTCCAAAGCAGCAAAACACRTGAGAAGCTAATTAGATAATTATTGTTTTCATTTCTCTCTGAGGCTTCTCAGCTTCCCAGGAGAAGAAATCCTGGGGAAGGGATTTTTCAGAAAAYATGACGGTGACAGGATGGGAGAACAAGATGATAGATACTCAGAGTTTAAATATGCCTGGTACATCCCAGGAGTATTGCTCAAATCACCAGATGACAGGAGGGACATATTGAAGATTACSTCTTCAGCCGTGGCTAGTGCACAAGGCAGAAGAAAGGAGCCCCAAACCCAGAAGAAATGCAGAACAAAAGGCAGCGTGGCTCTGTCCCTGCATTTGTGTAGCAATGCCATTGCAGCAAGGCTCAAAATTCACACAGATTCTCACATTCATCTTCTCACTAGCACCAGGATTAGACAGAATACCAGCACCATGGAGGACAAGACATGCAAGAGAGCAGGGCCTCCTCACACCTGCTGGGTTCTCTGGACCTTGCTCTACTCCATCACACCACTTCTCAATGTTTCCAACTACACATCTTGACTCTTCAAGGATGGGAAAACTTGAAGATTCAGAAACTTGTCTGCTAGAGRCAGACACGGGAAAACAGCATTCACTTTGCATTACAAAATTTCTCCCTCTCCATCTTTCTTTCCTTATTTTTTAAATTACCTTTGCTGTTCCTTTGACAGGGGAGCCTCCCAGCTCCCTGGATCCTACCACTTGCTTGTCACTGCCAGAGTTATAAGCAATAGGTTCCTTCAAAATAACAATCACCCACTGAAAGCCCCAGTGGGATGAGGCTGCTACTCCAGAACTCTCTTTTTTCTTTGAATTTTACTCCTGTTYTCACAGGCTGAAAAGTGGCTCATAATACTGGAGCCAGGGATTTTTGTGGGGTTTTTTTAGGAATATTTCAGAAGAGCCTTCATGCAGCTCTAAGCTCTTTCAGGGCTCCAGCTCTCCCTGCAATCACAAATAAGGCCACAACTACACAATATCAATACCACCCGAGGCAAAAGCACAGCTGGTAACCTTTAGCTGCTGATCAGATCTACAGAAATAGCCTGTGGGTGAAAGGAAGAGTTTGTTCAGCATTTCACCCTTTTAAACCTTTTTTTAGGAGAAAAGCCAGATGCTGCTTCCATATTCAACACTCCATCTCCCCAAAGTGATTCTTGTCCTCGAGTGAACAGTGTGTTTTTACTTCAGTAACCCTGCTTGKCAGGTTACCATATGCATTTGTTATTTTCTGCATGATAAAGTGCTTTTTAGTCTGAATTTCCTTCCTTCCTTCCTCCYTCCCTCCCTTTTTGAATAGTCTCTAACTCACCTCTGTGAAGACAGTAATCAGGGTCAGGTGATCTTTTCTGATAATGATTGAAGAGTTTCTGTACTCTAAAGGATGCCTTGCTTGGTCAATACTCCTTTTTCAAAGCAGATAAAATTAGGATTTCTATTAAGATGATGCAGAAATAAATATTTTTTCCCAGGTCCATTATATTTTTTTAATTAAAACCCATAGCTATGGTTGGAAGTAGACAAAAGAAAACGGAATTGAGCAAACACAGCAAAAGGAAATTATTGAAGTGTCTATTCATGTCCCTTTTGTTCAAAAGAGACTCTGTTAAAAGTTATTCTCTGTTATTTAAAAGTTTGAATAATCATTAGAAGAGTGCACAGAGTCTGGGGCTGAAGTCCTCCCCCAGAGAGTGTTTCAACCACCCAGCTGGAGATACTGCTCTCACCTGCACATGCTTTCATTCCTCTCAACTGCAATTTAAGAGAGAAGTGGATCCTCTTTCCTTCTTCCTACTCTACTCTCTGACTCTAAAACTCCAGTGGCAAAAACATTTACGTTCTCAGAAGCAGAAGAAAGAGAATTAACATCCATCTTGCAAAAGGAAAATTATATCTATGGCCTGTCTCTATTTGCCAGTGCCACTTGGAAATCAACACAAACCACCTTCCTCTATACATATATAATGCCCAAATTAGGTTGCTTCTAGAAATCATATATTCATTTTTAAAGTCACTGAACAAATTAATCAAATCACAGCCTGTTCATAAAAACTTTCACTTCACCTGGGAACAGAGTTTTCAGTGAATAAAGAAATCCAACTTGAAAAACAAACCAACCAATCAACCAACCAACCAACCAGTTACACATCAAAAAAAATTAAATTAATGCTATTCTCAGAGATGGTGCATTTTATGACCCAGCAGCCTGAGTGTCTATCTGCCTGGAATAGCTGTGGCGTCTCTGCAGCAACTGTATGGCTGCAGACACTCCCCCCTACAGCAAGTGTAGCACAGCAGTGTTTTACAGTTCTCAGTGGTGTAAATGGACTTGGTCAAAATACTCTTTAATGCAACTGAGAACCATTTCCAGTGCTTTGCAGCTCTGTGAGGTTAAGCATTGCACAATGGAGCTACTATTTTCTTTTTTTTTTTTCCTTAATTAATGCAAAAAACAAGGGAGGGAGAGACAGAGATAAGGAGCAAGATGAAGCTCAGACATCCTGTGTGCTCCCCAGAGGAGAAAGAAGTCCCCAGTCCTCTGCCAGACCAGCCATGCAGGGCATGCTGGTGCCCCTGAAAGACTGGAATTGAGATTTCTGACCTCTACCAATGTCTGTGAAACAACAAAACCAGTGAAAAACCAGGTAACATYACCCTCCCTACACCATACAACCACAAGTTCCAGTCTACTGAACCTCATAATTTCAACAGCAGAGAAATTGAGTGGCATTGACTTATGGTGGCAGCCTGAGCTCCCAGTGTAGACAGCAGAGTGCTTGAGATTTCACGTACCCAAGGCAGCAGCTGGGCTGGCTCAGGTTTGTACCTCAGAGCCACTCTCACGTGCTTGGCTGGGCTCTGCCTGCAGTTGAAGCAGCAAGCCTCAGGGTTGCTCAAGAACCTGACAGRGCGAGGAGCCAGTCCCACCCTTCTCCTCTCCCCATCTCTGACCCTGTCCCTCCTCCCCTGTGCCCACCACTTGTAAGAGCCACTAATTACATGTTTTCCTTGCTCAGGACAAGTTTCAACCAGATCAACAAGCCCTGAACTCCTCCCACCACTCCTTTAATGGAGATGTGATAGAGACCATGACCCTTTGCTAAAACAGGAATCCTCCTCCCAAGGGAGTCAGAGAAAAAGCTTTGATACCCTCACACTAGAGACTTTCCCTGAAAAATGATCTGTATGGCTATTCAAGAGCATGTGTATTCAAGCTGGTCTAAGAGATGGGATAGTAAGCTGGGGAAGAGGAACAAGGTGCAACTGACCCCTCAGCTGAAGAGCATGGTTTTAGAATGCACAACACAACAGTGCAACCACACCTTGTTTTAAAAGATGGCAGCAACACTAATCTTTAAAGTAATGCTTTAAAGTCTGTATTTTCTTTCTCCCCTGCCTGAGAGGTTCCTCACATCTGGCTTGTGCCTAGAGCTGTACTGAATCCTTGTAGGTTTTGTTTCTGCAGCAGAAATGCRACCCCTGCCCCATGGGCAACTCACAGGACCCTGTCCTTGGAGCACCCACATCCCATCTCTCCTGGGCTCACCTGTGAGTGCAGCACACCCCTCCTCCCAGCTGGGAGACACCTCCTGAGAGAGGGAATTCAGCCCAGGAGGGGAAAGTGGTTTATTTACAATCCTGGGTGGGAACCAGTGTGGTGTGATAAGAAGTGATAGGAGGGAAATTGAGTTTGCCTAGAGGCCTTGAGACCTCTGGAGGAGGCCTTCTCTATCACACTCTTCATTAAAGCCTGTGCATTAATGGAGATGTGACAGAGACCATGACCCCTYTGCTAAAACAGGAATTCTCCTCCCAAGGGAAAGAGTCAAAGCTTTGATACCATCACAATGGAAACTTTCCCTGTAAAATKAGTTTTATGGCTATTCAAGAGCATAGGATCATTTAGAGATCTAAAATGGGATATCCCACACAGATTTCTCACCCAACATAAAACCAGAAACAAGATTTCACGGCTACTTTTCTTATGAAGTATATATTATAGGGAAAAAAAAGGCATACAAATTATGCCACTTATTTCATTCTGGAAAGACTTACAACTAAAATTTACATTCTTAACCTGCTCGTGATAGTTCTGCTCTGCCCTGTTCAAATGAAAATGACAGAAATTATATAGTCTTGCCAAGTGTTACATTAATTTATTGGAATTTATTTTGTATTTTTTTCCACATGACAATCTGTTGAAATGTGTGCACACAAGGCTGTCCTCCAGCAGTAGTCTTTACTTTTGTTTTCATCTTTTGTTGCAAAACTCTATGTAGATGGGAATACACAGATATATATATATATAAATACATACAATGAGAGGGAGTGGAAAAAAGCAATCTCTTCRTGAGGCTGAGTATTCCTCAGACATCTTTTACTAAAAAGAGTGGAGGTGCTCACATCTAGTAAATATAGTATCTTCTGCAGCAAGATTTACACTATGACTGGTTTTGACTACTTGGGAGCTAATTCCCTGTAGCAAATCTGTCTCAAGCCTGGAATAATACTGAGGCAAGATCAAATAGTGAAGATTGTAAGAGCTCATTTTTGTCTGTCTTTATATTCCACCATCATTTTAATTTGGGGTGGACTGCCTTTTTTTTGGAATAAATTGACACAGAGCTGCTGCAACAAAGGGACACACATGAACCTTTTCCTATCAAGTCTCATACCATGATAATATTGGAAAAAGCCTTCCAACTACCAGAAGAGAACTTTATTTATTCTGCATAAAAAGAGCTACAACAGTGTAAAGGCCAAATCCTGCCCCTGTCTACTTGGCTTTGTGCTTTTATCTTATAACTTTACTGGGAAAATGGAGCTACGATGAGAAATGGAAATCTCAAGGGAAGGACTCTTTATATGATGGATTTTAAGCCTCAAACCAAAGCAGAACCTTAAATCTTGTATATTCAAGTTGCATGTGAAGGCGGCCCTTAAGCTCCTATGCCTTTTAGATGTTTTTTATATAGACACTCAAGAATGCAATAAAAACACATCAATATCCTGTAAACCTTCAAAAAAAAGGGAGTAAAAATTATGCTCATTGTTTTACTTAGCTTTTTATTCCACCAGTACGACACAAGATAAAACTTACAGACAACATCACTGAATAAGTCTTCATTAAAATTAAGACTAGTATGTTTTATGAAATTATTTTGCTATGGTACACTTTTCCTTGTGGAGTGCCAAGAAGGAATTTCTCTGGAACACTGGAGTACATTGCCACCCGCTGCCCACAGGCGGCTCTGCAGCTGAAAAACAACGTGAACAAAACAGCAACATTTAACACAACCCAACATACAGCTACTGAGGCAGTGGGACTGACCCCGACTTTGGCACAATATTTATGGAAACACWGTTGTGAGCTTCTCCAAATGTCATATTCATTCCTGAAACTCTACTTCACTCCCTTTCATGTGTCTGTCTGCACTTTTTTCTTTTCTCTAACTTTCTTAATACTGGAGCTTTGTTATTTCAAAGGAAAAGCCATATTCCTTCTCAGTGTTACGCATCTGAATTTATTAGGTTTAATATTCTAAAATTTGGATTCCAGTTTATTGTTTTAAAACAATACATAAAATCATACATTTATAAATATATATATTATATCCTGCATATATAACATTGGTTTTCCTTTGGAATGAGAGGGCAGACTTTGCACTACATACTTCGTTGGTTTAGGCACAATGTTTTTCTTAGATTCTCTGAGCTGCTTACTATCAGAACCTAAAAAAATACTTTTATAATCTTGTATCAAATTTTAAAGTCTTTTGCAAATACATGTATAAGAAAAAATATTTTGTATTTCCCCCTCTAAGCTCACTACTACCCTTATAAAATATATGGCTTTTCATGTACCACTTTATTTTAGTGTTTTTCAAAAGGCAGTGAAAAGAAGAACAACTTTACCCTTTAACAGCTTTTTTTTTTAATATATATATATAAGCACAGAAACCAGCTTGTGCACTTTCTATAGAATTCCAATGCATATCATGGTAATGTAAGTGCAGTGATTTTTTAAAAAAGCAGTCACAATTGATTGACATCTGTATATGAAAACATAACATGATTATCATACAATACCCATTACAGAATATACAATCATCAAAACTGCAGATATATAAATACATTTTTAGCAACATCAAAGCAACAGTTTTATCTTATACACAGCATATGAATACAGAGTTATTTAGTAAAGTTTTCACCTCGTTTTTTCTCAAAAGCTTGCTGAAAAACAGGAACATGCTGTAGTTGCAAATTAACTGCTTGACAGTGCTGTTGAGAAATTAAAGTGAACAAAGTTTTTAAAAGTATATGCAATTGAGTTGGTATAAAACAAACAAGCCTCCCCCATTTTCCAATGTCACCGCTGTTTTCCTATGAGACGGAGGCACGGGTACGAATGGCAGTTCCACAGAGTCAGATCATACAAGGGTTTCTGGGAGGGCATCAGGGTTATCAGCTGATAACAGCTCCCAGATCTGCCACCTCTCCCTCTGCCATTCATTCCAGTCCGCCTCTGAAGCACTTGTGCTGTTCTGGCTGTGAGGTGCTGTGGGACAGCCGTGACCCGCCTGCGTGTGCGCGGCCGGCTGCTCCCGCCTGGAGGTGGCCTGGTCGGCGGCCCTGCCTGGTGGGCCTCCAGCTGCTCTCGGCCCCGAACTCTTTTCTGGGCGTTGAAGTCTCCACAAAGAGTGCAGCGTTGAGGAAACACTCGAGCTGGTTTTTGCTGGGCCTGGGTAAGGGGGTGGTGGCCGCTCTTTCCTGTAGGAGGGCTTGGCCGCGCTTTGCAAACAACCCGCGTTGGAGTCGCGCTCGCTCAGGTCCTCCACACTGCTCAAAGTCAAGCGCTGCTCCGACCTGGAGTGGGACAGCCCTGATCTCCGGCAGCCGCCGTCCCTGTGGGGGCCACTGCACGGCCGGGTCGCCGCGGGCTGGAGCTGGCACTCGGCAATRGCGGCTGTGGTCTGGCTCCTCCGCATCGCCTGCCGGCCGCTGTCCAGGTCCGAGGAGTTGCCCTGCCAGCGAGGGGAGCACGTGGCCAGGTTCCCCTGGGAGAGGGAGCACTGTCCCGGCCGCAGCGAGCTGCTCTCATAAATGTTCCCGTAAGAACCTGGGGGTGGAGGCAGAAACACAACATGAGCCTGCAGAGCCATTCCTGTGGCATTTAASAAGCTACTGCTTTTCCCTTGGATCACATGGTAGAGGAGAAAAGATTGCCCAGAAACCTCATCGCACCTTTCAGTATCGGGAGGAGGCTGACAGGGAAACCAGAGAGGGACTCTTCATCAGGAACTGTTGTGGGAGCACAAGGAGTAATGGGTATAAATTTAAAGAGGGGAAATTCAGGKTAGATATGAGGTAGAAGTTTTTACTGTCAAGGTGGTTAAACACTGGAAGAGGCTGCTCAGAGAGACTGGGGATGCCCCAACCACTGTTCAAGGTCACGCTGGGTAAGGCCTTGAACAAACCAGTTTAGTTGGAAATGTCCCTGCTCAAGGGAAGKGGGTTAGGATTAGATGATCGTTAAGGTCCCTTCCAACCATTATCAATTTATGGTTCTATGATTCTACGAATCCTAGAAAAAATTAGAAGTATTTCTTGAAGCAATTTTAATATGGCTTTTTAAATTATATTTGATAGCTTGAAATGTTGCTGTTTTCTGTATACAGAGAAGTATAACTACYGTACTCCTCTGTATTCTACTTAAGAGTCACTTTTTAAAAGTCCAGTTCTGGACAATGTGAATTCTGTTGGTTTCACTGGATTTCTTGAAAACAAGGAATTGTTTTTTTCTTTGCTAGATTTGGGCTTTAAAAATGAGAAATTACTGACCTGTAATTACTGGATCTTTGCAGCCACTTTTCAGCGTTGAATGCCAAGTGCCCCAGATATCAAAATGATCTTCAGAAATATCTAAACAGCAGTAAGAGCAGGGAAAAGATGATTAATCAATCCTCTTAAAGACTTTATTTAGAAATACACAAATAGAACAGTAATGTATCAGAGTCATTAACATCCAGTGGCACCTTCACTGTGTACCTTTCACAAGCACCTCATATGTGAGACCCCACCAGGAGTTCTGTGTATGGCTCTGGTGACCACAACATAAGGAGATGGAAGTGCAGGAAAAAATCCAGAGGAGAGCTGTGAAGCTGGTAAGAGGACTRGAGCACCTTGTCTACAAACATAGGCTGAGAAAATTKGGGCTGTTCAGCCTGGACAAGAGAAAATTGCGTGGAGACCTTGTAACAGCCTTCCAGTATCTGAACAGGGCCAAGAGAGAAGCCAATAAGGGACTCTCCATCAGGAACTAGTGACAGGACAAGGAGTAATGGGYGCAAATTGAGAGTGGGGAAATTCAGGTTAGATACTAGGAAGAACTTTTTTACYGTGAGGGTGGTGAGGCACTGGAAAAGGTTGCYCAGGAAATTTTTGGGTGCACCAAGCCTGGCAGTGTCCAAGGCCASGCTGGTTAAGGCCTTGAGCAATCTGACCTAATGGTTGGTGTCCCTGCCCATGGTAGGGGGGGTTGAGACTGATGATTTTTAGGGTCCATTCCAACCTCTTGACATTTTATGATTCTATGTATTTGCTCACAGCCACTTGTTTAAAGATCAGATCCTGCAATGGATCCAGTGAGCTCCATATTATGGGCAGGGTGCCTGAGTTTGCTGAGTCCTTAAGTCCTCTGCCTTACTGCAGAGAAATTGCACAAGAATAGGGGGATTTGGTTCACAAAAGGTGGTTTCTGTCAAAGTTCTCTCAGGCAGCCCCAGCCCCAGGGGTCACCATAAGGCATGCTCTATCAGCCCAAGGAAGCTGCTGCTCTTACCCAGAAATGCAGCCACAGAAMAAAGATTTAATAAAATGTTGGGTTATAAACAGTTTAATGCCTTTTTCTGATTCCACTAGTCAGTCAGAGGAACCTCCTAATTTGTCCTGRTCCAGTATCATTGTGATGCATATTAAAATCCAAAAGATGGTTAATACAATAAAACATAATGTAATTTCCCGTTCATAACTTAATAGAAATCTGACCAAATTCTTAAATCTGTTCAGAGATTTAGATGTTGAATACAGAAGATAAATTCCAATTGGCATTTATAAAGCATATAATTGAGATATTAGTCTAAATCCCATTAAGTCCMAAGGGAATCAAGTGCCTAGGCAGTACATCTGAAATTAGGAGGTTTTAAAAATACCACCAAAGAGTTATGTGCATCCCTAAGCATTGAAAATTCTTAAAGTTTGGGTCACTAAGTATACATTTAATGGATGACAGTTTTTTAATATATATATTTTTATAGGAAAAGCATCTTGAAGTGCTGGTGAGCTATTAGTTTAAACCACAGTTCTTTACCAAAGAAATCACTCAGGTATGCACTCCACAGGTAGCCATGGGAATAATGGATCCCCGCACTAGTATTGCTCAGTGTGTAACTGGTTGCAGATGTAAAGCTGTGCAGCTCAGCTATGTTTTCCAGTGAGAGGGTGTTGAGGTCATTCKTTACAACTGGAAATCTTAAAATCTCAGCTTTTTCCAAAGCCTGAACCTTAACCTTGCAGGTATTACGGTCCCATGGATCAGGACTAGACTTTGCCATGCTGTCACAGACAGGCTGAAAAACTGGACATACATAGGTCTATTTTCCTAAATAATTTCTCCAAGTTCTGAGAAGTGCCATACCATGAGCATCCCTGACAACAGGCTGAGCTAATGAGAAGGACTCAGCACAGATCCTTTGGGCTCARCACAAAAAAAAGGTTATTGGTCTGTCATTTTTTTATAAGGTTATTTACACTATTGCTCCTCAAATCCTGGTAGCTGATAAKACAAATCTGGCCCTTTTCAATTATTTCAGAAGTCTCCATCAATCACTGAGGAGGAAGAGGAGCACAAGCAGGATGCACCATACCTTTTCCAGCCTGTGATGCAGAAGAATTCTCCTTTGGCTTAGTTTGCAAATGTCCAACCAGCGTGTACTGCTCAGGTACCTTGTACAGCTTATCTGGGCTGTGGGCAACTTCTTCTGGCATTGCCACCAGCGAGCGCTCAGACAGCACTGGGGAGTTGTTGTCATAAGGGGAGACATCACCACTGGAAGCTTTGTTGGAGTCTGTGGAAGAATGTCTTTCTCCTGTGGAGTAGGACCCTTCCGACCGCAGCATCTCAGGGCTCCTGAGAAATTTTGATGAACAAACTACTGTTAATAAAAGAATGCTTTGTGTTCACACTTACAGGTGCTGTTTGGCATCAAGGCCAGGATGGATGGGGCTCTGAACAATCTGGTGTAGTGAAAGGTGTTCCTGYCCACRGCAGGGGGTGTGGAACCAGGTTACTTTTAAGGCCCCTTCCAACCCAACCATCCTATGATTCTACGATCATACAGATAAAATCAAACACATGAGAATGGTCACAGCTGCTGAAATGAAAACACTTCAGAAAGAGTTATTGATGTGGATTTTCCATGAGTAAAACTTTTGCCATGAAGCGGCCAGCAGAGGCCACTCAAAATCAAAAGATGTTGCTGTCAAGAAAGAAAACAACAAAAACCCACACAACTGTATGGCAAACCAGAGGAAACTAAGCAGTTAATAAATTCCTTATGTTACCTTGACAATGTAGCTTGTGGCAACAATAAAGCTGAAGGCATGATAGGGAAGATTAGTTTGATGCTAAGCAGTATGCTAAAACAAATTCTTGTATTCTGAAGTTTTACATAGAGAAATCAAGCATTCAGCTTGCCTGTCAAACTATGAGAATGATCCTCTTCTAGAGACATAAGAAGTTAAATATTCTACAGGGGACAAACAGTATTTACTGTACTTACGACTGGGGCATCAAACAACTGGTTCCACTGATACCTTCTACAACTTTTACCTTTTCACCTTCACACCCCCAACAACATGAACTGCCTTTAATTCTGCCAAGAAAAGGCAAACACAACTCCCACCTAAGTACAGCCAAAGGTCAGAGAGACAGCTAATTTTTGAAATGTGCTGGGAACATTGATGGAGATTTCTTGAACTGTCACAGTTTGCCATGCAGGTAGGAGGCAGGCTGTGAGTCACTGAATATCCACAAAGAACAAGCAGAACTACTCTGTAAATAAACATAATTTTTTCCCTGTTGTTCCTTGCTAACTCATATTTCTATTACTCATTTTTCATTTCTCTACATCTCTGTTTTGTAGATGCTTATTTTGTTGCTTGAGTCAAACACTTCTTTAAGTGAGCTCTCATTAATATCTGTTCTAATTTAATGTGATACAACAGAGGCTCATTCCTGTAAATGTCTGAAAATGGTCAGCCCTTTTCATAGTCAAATCCAAAGACAGCTTGAATGTAGTGAGCAGCCAAAACTCATTTCTCACTATGGAACAGTAACTGTCTTTCCAGACAAATAAAATAAAACTGAAGAAAGAAAACAAAGAAAACACAAAGCCAACCACAGCACAATAATAAATATTAATACAAAAATAATGACAAAACTCAACACCACTTTCAAGGTGTTGTTTTTTCCCTGGCTGCTTTACATATCACACRTCCCCAAAAATAAAACATATACAATCAGCAGCATGCATATTATGTTATTCAATATTCCTATTTTTTCCCAGTATGAAAGCAACCATAATGTGTTGGGAATTAATTAAATAATGTTACTCCTCAGTAACTCTCAGTGAAAAACTATCACTGGAGTTAAACTCAGGCAAGCTCAAAAAGCAGAGCTGCCATTTGGCAAAGTTGCTCTGTCACAAGCTTCCCAGAGAAGCATGGTAATGCCGGGGAATCATTAAAAAAATAGTCTCAATTATATAACTTTTCAACTAAATTTCTTATCTGAACATAAATCCAATGTAAATTAATCTATAAACAGACACATACTGAGGAACTATAGTTTTGTAAGTATGCATAATTCTATCACAAACCTTTCTTCTCATTTTTTGTGATGTGCTTCTTTCTTTCTGTCCTCCTAAGTCCTAAAAACCCTTGTGCACTGATATGAGATTTAAGCAATGTCTTGGGATCTTCAGAAGAACTAGAAGGACTTAGAAGAACTTAGAAAAGGGGAGAAGTGTTGGTATCTGCAAGTTKCCTATGACCAAATGTCCTTTTTCCCAGCCTGCTAGATTGAATGTCATCCAAACAGTAAGGTTTATTACATGTAAGTCTTTGCAGCATCAAAACCATCAAAACTCTGCTGCATGGGGTAAAGACAGAGGGAAACCAGCACTTAGCCATGGCAAGGTAACACAAGGAATAAGGGAAATGGAAATGGAAATGAAAGAATGTGGGAACATAAACTTGAGCTTTGTGAAACACTGATTTCATGTCTTACCTTGAATGATCTGTTATAGTCTACCTCTTCTCAAGACAGAGCTCCTGCTAAAAATTTTCCTGAATGGAAACTTTCAAGTCTTTGGAAAGATTCAAACATTCAATTTCTAAACTGATTGACAATTTTGGCTGGTAAGTCCATACTATTTTTTATATAAATATAAAAAATACTTTCTAATTTGTTCAGGCAAAATAGCTTTAAAAATCAAAGGAACTGCTGTGGACTCTGTCAATCTTACTACAAGAGACCATGAATATGGATTAAATACTTAAAAGCAGGAAATTGAACTCATACATTTGCAGCTTTGCTTCACAAACAAAATAAAACAACTTGCAAGAAGACTTTGGTTTGCTTCTTTGCAAATAAAGAAAGAATTCTCACAAATCCCTTAAAATGAAAGTTTTGCATCTGTTTGCTTTACTGCTTGAGTTCATTAGCAAATGGATGTTTACTACAATTCGAAATTCTTCTTCCCTTGGACAGTGAGATTCTCTACCCACTCACTGGGGAGAAACTAAATTGGAAGGCAAACATAAATACTGTAAGATACTGTGTAAGATACCCAGTGCTCTATATGCAATATATGAGGAATGGCAGATTATTGCCCCCACAAAGAAGAATAGATGATTGTGTGCAATCAAATGTGAGGAATGGGAAGGCAGGAATTTTTCAGGGACTATGAAGTATGTTAAGGAAAAGATTTTAGAAGTGGCTAAGTACCAATGGAAAGATTTGAAAGCAGCAGAAGAAACCTATGCCACATGAATATAAAAATACAATATCAGATTCCAAAACAACAGGCATCTTTCTCTGAATTGATGTTGTCCACCTGAATCCAGTTGCATGGGTAAACTGGAAATGTGTTAATCACAATAATTGCTTCTGCTGAGGATATTCTTTCTTTTCTACTAGCATCAAGGTTATCAAAACAGGAAATCCTTTTCTGTTTCTGGCAGAAACCCTCTTCTGTTATAACTTAAAGTTTCTGAGTGGGAAAACAATTATGCCTTCAAGAGGCAAATCATATGGAGTGAGATGTCTTKGCAGCACACAGTACTAATTTCCACACATACCTGAGTAACACAGGTGCTACCTACAAGGGAGATTACTGTGGGATTGTGATGAGGCTGCTGCTGTAACAGGGTACAGGACTCAATGTTTCAAGGAGCCTCTGCAGCTTTAAAAACTGCATTTACACATACTGCATGACCTGTTGTATGGCTTCATCTTTGTGTCACAGATCAGGATGGATTAAAACTCATTATCATAATCCAAATTTCTGTAACTTTGAAACTTKTTTACTCTGAAAGGACTACTAACCATGATAAACATTAAATAACCATAAGAAATAGATTTTATTTTTTGTTAGTTTAAAGATGCTTCATCTTACAGCTGTAAACCCAAATTCCATTGTCATCAAGCCAACATACAAAAACTTGGGAAGTCACCCACAAAAGCACACTTCACAATTGCTGCCATTTGTAATTAGCACTTTATCATGAACAACTTCCATAAATTCCCTGACACACTGTTCACAATGCTTAGCTCTTAAGGGAACTGAAAGATGAGGAACACGTGATTTGTCCTCCTCTGGGGAGGAAAAGAGATTGTGTTTTCTGTGTTAGATCAGAGGCAAGAAAGCATTAATAACGACAGCAAGAGCAGAAATGTGAGGGCAATTGCAGAACAGGACCTTCAAAGCAATTAATGTGACAATAAAGTCTCAAAGTTGATTCTATACTCTATGCAGTCAACTAGCTCTTCTGATGAAGACTGTCTCAAGAATATATAAAGTTTTTTGTCCACAGATCYACATTTGTATTTTGAGTATATAACCAGGCAATTTCCAATAAGAAAGACATATTTTGGAGGCTCATTTTTATGAAATCAAGACAAACATCTCCTTGTAGTCTGCTGTCTCACATTTCTTATAGGAAAAATAAGCAATATTTGTAGCCTCAAAATTGAGATTATGTTGTGAAATACATTAATCTCTTAAGAGCATCACACTCCTAGCAATAACATTAAGCAACATTCTCTCTAATTGCCTGGAATATTTTAACCAAGAAGTTGCAACCACRGTGAAAACATATCTCATTAACACTAAAAGTAAATCACTTACATGACAGCAAAGTAGAAAAAAAAATGACAGTAATTTTTCCCTATCTCAGTGATATTTCAYCTGCCCATTACTGACAACACAATAAATTAGTAGGACTGTAGCTATATGCTCCTGTTTGGCTTCAGAACATCTCCCAACAAAATGCCTTTTGTCAGTTGTGACCGGCTTTTCACAAAAGCTGCATTTTCTCCTGTAGGTGTGCATGCTGGCTAAGAGTAAGGAAGTTCAAGGAAAAGTCAATTAAGGAATCAGGATCTAACCTGTTACATCCACAATGATTTGTGACTAACTTATGCACAATTGGTATGTGTAGTCACATGTGAGRTACAATTTGATGTCTTGTTGTTATACAGACAGTGAAATCCTGCATGAARTTTTTATTAGCTTGAGTTAGAAATTATCTGATCATTCCAAATAAGGGCTGAAAGGAAGAAGTCTCGACACACTACCTTATGTCATATGATTTGTTGTGTCTGTCCTAATTGTAGTCTTGGCTTCTGGCAAATGTAAAACAAGTCTAAAAGACAGCTTATGTCTTTTATGTCTCTAACTATCCTGCACTCMGTGTGATCTAAATATACACATGATTACTTTTCAATCAGACAAACTAGCTGAAATTACTTCACACAGAGAAAATTACCCCAAATCAGATGATCTGTGATAATTTTCTACTTCATGTGGTTAAGTTAGCAAACTAATAAAATCCTYTACAACTCAATATATACTGCACATATTTTTGTTTCCAAATTTTATAGTAAAAGAAAACTTTTCCTGAAGGTGTTAGTAACGCTATTTCTTGCATACCTTTCCCTTTGAAGCCAGGCACACTATTACATTACCTCCAAATATAAAATGTTAAAAGGGTGAKAAAAAAAATCATGGCTGACTACACAAATTCAATTTTAATTATATTCTGAATGCACTAGGCACTTTCCACAAACACAGGAAGACAAAGTCCAATATGTCCCAGAGAGTTTAGAGTCTAGAAACCCTCTTAAAAATTACTTAAAGCAAGTCTGTCAAATTTTGTGATTTTTGGGTCTGCCATATTGGGATTCACTAGAATAAAGACAATGAGTGTGTGGTCCCATAAGAAAGCCAGGAATCCTGTTAATCTGAATGTACAAACTCACAGCATTAAGGCACAAGGGTGCAGGTAAATATACACCATACACAAGAATATATTATGTATCATAACTGCTATAGTGACCAGTGTGATTTTTTTTCTCTTCAGATCCTTCACAAAGCATACAATTAAATCATATCCAAAGTCTCCATAGGGCTGCTGTTGTGGCAGTTGCGTTGTTCACAATATCCTTCATGTATAGGATGGGAAAAGAATGACAGAGTGGTCAAGCAGCTCGCTGTGATGGTGTTAAGGCACTCTAGGGTGTGTTTCAAGGATAGTGGAATACATGCTTCCTGTTACTGAAAACTACAATAAACCCAAGACACGAACCAGCAGATGACTAAAAAACATCCTGTCAGATAATAGTGCACTRAATATTTTTATGTACATGTCATTCTGTTCTCTGCAGCAGAACACAATCTTTCCTCTGAATCAGGGMAACAAGTTTTGTCTTTAGAAAATGCTGTACAAGAGTCATAATTTCTTTGGCAGAGTCTGTGTAATAGGGAGGATATTTCTACTCCACTGTAGACAGTGCAGAAGAGCTGTGGAAAACTAGAACCTTTTGGACACTTCCAGTGGGAGATAGAAATTCCCAGAAGAAAAAAGGATGATGAAAAAACAGATTACTCACGATGACTGGGAAGCTTTCCTCCTCAGCAAATAGTCTACAACATCTGGGTCAGTCTCTAATAAGCTAATAAGCACTTCATTCTGTAAATCAGGGGAAACCTATGAAGACATAAAAGAATACTTAGYTGGAGGTTAATATCCTTTCATATACATTAATTTTGGTGCTATGCTTAATCTAAATGAACAAGTACAAGTACATTTACAGAAAGTATATAAAATATTCAGAAGCTTTCAGTTAAAAGAGAAGTTTCATGTAAGAACAGATGAAGTAGGACTGAAGATCACTTTGCATAATGTTCAATGCTGATTACTGTTGAATAACTGGTAGCCATCCAATTATTATACCTGGAAATAACAGTGGGATTACTCATGTATCACAATCTCAAAAGCTCCAGTTTAAGGTCCTCACTTTACAGSGCCCTTCAAAGATCTGAGGACATTGACCCATCTCTCCATCTCTGCCTCTCCAGCCACTCTGACCAATTTGTCCGAGTTTGTGTCACCTTCTTTGGAGTTTGGCCTTCTGATGTGCTAACTTTCTCTTTGCACTTTGTTTGGGTATGAACYTTCAAAACCCTTGACAGCTTCAGATGCTGCAGGATACAGCAACATCTCCTGGGCAGGTAGCAGAAATGGCACCCCAAAACCTGCACAAGTAAACTCTGTGTTTCCAACTGCACTTTACATGAATCTTATCAATCTTCAAGTGAGGATTTGTCTGCATTGCAGCAGAATGTTCAACACAAACTTCAAAACACTGAAACAGATGAAACCATCCAAGAACAGCCCAGGTTCACTCATGACACATGGAAGTCAGTGCAAGACAATCCCAGCAAGGGGTCATCAGCTGGGCAATATATGTTTCTGGATGCAATCTGTCAGGGCCTGAATCTCTTGAGCTTCAAGTCACACTTCATGGACCATTTGTTCTCCCTGACATTTCCTGGGAAATAGGAATAGAATAACTAACAAGTTCCCYAGAGGAATATCCCATTTTCGGAGGTATTTAAGGAGTCTAGTTACATAAAAGGCATATTTCTTAAAATAAGGAAATAATTAGAAAATAAATAAAGATATGCATAATTTAATTGCAACTGATCCAAAATCTCTATGAAAAACTTGTGTAACCACATACTCATTTTTTAAATATTGTTTTCAGTCTCTGAACTGGAAAAGTATCTTACTGATGGTCACTGATACACTAGTCTTTAAACAATTTTTTTTATAGGAATATAATTTTTAGAAACCTGGTRTACTGTAACTTCTCCATTTAGACAGCCTTTCTGTACACTAGAAGAAACTCCACATAAAGTTTCATGGTAAAAAAAACCCACACATTTTTGTCTGTAACTTTCTACACAGCTTTTTATCAAATAACTTTGTAAGAAACTACTGAGAGAATTTTGTCAGAAAATAAAAATACAWCTTGCCTTATTAAAAAAAATTATAAATCCATCACAAAAAGTCTAAAAAAGTTCCACGAGAAGCTCAGTTCCAACAGAAAGCTTCTTTGAAACCCAAACTTAATGGTTCTACTGATTCAGAGGACTTTTACCAGAATGAATCTGCAAGTAGATTTGTACTGATGRTCTCCTTGCTAGCTACCTACTGGGTCTGGGGTTTCCTCCTGTGCAGCAATTTTCTTCAGTTTAGTTCAGTAACTTGGCAAGTGTAGGATTGATRTGCATGTAATTGTAAACTTACACTTATAGAGAATTACAATATCAGTATCTCAGAAAGATGTCACCATARCTATTACGGAATAATTATTTCACTGGTAATTGCACCTAAGTAGATGGATGAGAACTTGAAATTTGGGACAGAAGGGAAGCCAAGGAAGCTGGTGAAAAAACAGCTCTGGAGGACATTGAGGGATGTATCAGAGGGCTCTAGGGTTGTCAGGACTCCAGCAGAGTACCAGATATTCTGAGATTTGGGGTTGGGTGCTACATGAGAGTCACAGCTGTTGACACACRGAAGGGTGGAGGGACCCTTGAAGTGTCTCCTTTGTGCTGTCCCTGGCCACTGATGTGGCACAGAGTGAGTGGCAGTGTGTGGCTGCCTCCACAGTGGGAAGGCCACAGTAGCCTCTAACTGTAAAAATATGAAATTTAATACACTCTGTAGTGTTTCTTTGCAGCAGGGCTGGATCTAGACACTAGGAGATGGAATACATGAACAAGCTGCTGATCTCCATCCTTCATGCAAAGCCAAGTCAAAAATGAAGGGTGGCTGAGTTGTGCTTCCTTTCATTCAGCTGCAGAGACTGAYAAAGAACAGTCTTCCCAATGAAACAATTTAATACATCCCCAAGACTCACTGAAATGGGTAAGATTTGGATATGAAAGTGATTATCATCACTGACATCAATGAAGCATGACCAGATTCCATCTTCTATAGGAAATCCACTTTTGCATGCTACTGATGTTAACCATAGTTACTCAGTAAAAATTGTGCTCAATATCCTGGGTTGCTCCAAAAACCAGAATTTTTCTGATCAACCAATAAGTCAGAATCATTCTGATATTGTGGTCTAGGTACCCCAACACATTTTGGTTTCGTAGGGCTTGGTTGCAAATGTTGTTCCAGTTTCAATGCTGAAACCAATCGGTTTCATAACCTCCCCATACATAAAAGTAACAGAAAGAAAAAAAACCAAACACAAAAGCATCTGAGCATTAATACACCATGTTATAATTGTAGCTGAATGCTTAACTCCAGATGTTCTTTTTTTTATGTAGCATAAATTTYGAGTATAAACTGTAAAAGCAACTCTGGAAAACAAAAGAAATTCTTTTTCCCACACTCCATTTAACCTCCAGAAGAAAGTTGAAGCACTGAAGAGAAGAAGGAATAAATCCATCAGAATTAGAGCCCAGATGCAGGTTAGTCTAACCTTAGCCCCATCCTTTCCACATTGAAAGTCACAATGCATGCCTTAAGTATTATGTACTGAGTTGTGTCTGTGCTGTTAGAAGTTCTTAAAGAGAAACAACAATAAGAACACTTCAACTATTTTAAGTATTCTTATTCAAGTATTATCTCAAACTTGATAGTGCCATCCATACTCTGGACCAGCAGACCTTCACACAGGAGTGCAGTTCTGTCACTTTCTTTTACTGATGTGGAAGGAAAAATAGCACCTAGCATTTCCCTCAACTGTAAAAAGCATTTAAAAAAACCCAACAAAAAAGAAAGCTATTGCAAGTGTCTCACTGGTACAAGAATAAAAATAAAAGGCAGGAAAACCACAAAGAAGTTCATCTGAGGCTAAGACATCTGAGGCAGGGCTCATGATTGCTTTCTCATGCTCTACTCCCTTGTTGAAAACTGATAGACATCTTCCATTTACAGTACTATGTGGCCATCAGCCCACAGTTCAGGGTTGTTCATCTTCTTCCAACAAGGTCTCCAGCACTCAGCTTTGCTGAAGCACTGAAGGTTTCCAGAGTGTTCTTTCTGCTTTGGGAACTTATCTCCTCAGTGTRAATACAGTGCTGCTTAGTATCAGGACACAACAACCAAAGTTTTTTCCACTTTTTCAAGATTACTGGTTTTGTTACAATGTGTATTTTTACTAAAATGAATAYAGAAAAATGAAGACCACTGCTAGGTCTGACTGGCCCCTGCTATCCCCAGAGCAGGGCTCCCTCAGACACAAGTCATGCTGAGCTGACCTACAGTTTTGTACCCAAAATAGCATGAGATAAAGCCACAGAATGAACTGCTCAGGTAACTGCTAGGCATGAGAAATGTGACCTAACTAAGCTTTGTCTTAAGTAAACAACATCACCAACTCCAAGGCCATCAGCCTTCTTATGAAGAACTTGCTTGCTTCAGCAAAATAACTGAAGGGAACTCAGGAACTACACAGATTTATGTTTTATTTCTTTTACCCAACTAATAAACAAGAAAGGTTTGTCCTTCCTCTCCATCGAACCAATAAAAAAGTCTTGGGTAGGGAAGGTAATTCCTTAAATTAATCAAGGGTCTCTTAATCCCTGCAGAAAAATTGTCTTCCTGACTTATAAAACTGAGATGTGAAAGACCATTTTCAGTCTTGTCTATGCATTGCTCAGTATACAACTAAATGGCCAACCCCATCATTTTCACAGACAATCTTCTAAACAATATACCTTTACCTACACAGAAACCATTCTAAGCAAGATATAAGTAAACATTTTTAGTATTTTTACTTACTGCAAATCATTCTCCTTGCTAGAAGACTACTCTTYGTTACCAATAATTGTTGATCCTAATTTAATACAGCTTCTACCGTTTATTTCATTCCCACCTACTTTAATATCAATCAGCTATTTTCTCATTTATCTTACAAATGTATAAGAGAAATATGAAAAAATATCCACCCACCATGAACAGGGTTTCATAGTTTTCAATCATCTTTTGCACAACAGCTATGATAGCAGTACTCTCTTCAGCTCGAGCTGAGCTCTGAACTGAGAATTCTTTGTCTGTAGATTTCTGCTTGTGCAACAAGTTAGGGCCAAAGATGGTGGCCAGGTTAAGCGATGTCATTTTGTTCCCAGTAATCTAGAAAAGAGAATAAAAATGAGGTGGGGTCTCACATGGCCTGATATATACAAAAATGTATATAGCCACATCTATACACACTCACACCCCTAACACCCACACCCACACTCTCTGTCCCCTCTGATTGGGTAGATGCTTCATTCATCAAAACCAAAATCTGCTGCTTGTCAATAAAAAAATGAAAAACTTTTAGTAACACCTTGTTTTGAACATCTCTGCAACAAGCACTGCAGATTTTCTGGATATATTWTCAAGTGGATTAGAGGAGTAGAAGTTGGAAGTGTTTTCTGCCCTTAATTCCCTGGAAGCTCAACAGTGGCAAACTTCTGAACTCAGAGCAACCTCCCTCCTACCTCAGCATCTCAGCACATTACTGTCTCCTAGGACCTAATGCTGAAGGCTCCTGGCTTTCTCAAGCAGCATTCATGATTTGAAACGTGTACAGTGATACTTTTCCACGTTTAAACTGTTGAGATTATTAAGGAGCAGAGTCACTTCTTTTATGAGTATTTTCCTGTATTTCTAGAACATGCCAAATGTTTACCTGTTTGGTGGCTTGTTTTAGTTTGCTGGGATTTTTATCTTTTTTCCTACTTTTATAAACCTGTGCTCAAGGAAGCAACAGTAACCTGAATTTTGAGGAAACAAAAGSCTAGGAATACATATTAGACTAGACAGGAATTACCTGAAAAATATGTCATATACATTATTACATCAAAACTTTCATTGTCATATTTGTGATTAGACTACTAATTTCCCTTTCCATTCTTCAATAAAAAGTAGAGGTCATTTGAACTAATAGTTTTTAAAAAGGATATAAAGAGACATCTAAAAGAGGTAGTAAAAATAGGACTTCAAAAGTGAGTTGTACAAAACAGATGATTTCAAAGCATATTTTAAWTTTTTTTTTTTGTAGCTGATCATTCATCAAATACTCTAGTCAAACTTAAAACTGCACTGACTACACCTCGTTTATTTTTTAAAGCATTYAACTAGACAGCACAGAAATGACAGTAAAAAGCTATTTACTGGTAGGAGCAGTGTATAGTGTTGGAAAGACATCTGTACTAAGTAGGTGCATGGGCAGTCATAGCAAACATGTTGGCTCTTTGTTTAGAGACCCATCCCAGCACAACTGTGAGAACAGCACACCCTTAYTTGCACATCACCAAACACCAGCTGTTTCTCAGGTGACCTGCTTTTTAAACTCTGAGTTTTGAGCCACCACAGATGCACAGGCACACAGGGCCTCAAGTGTGCCAGGGCAGCCTCTGGCTGTGCCCACATCTGCATGTGCAGGCTGTTTGTACCAACAGTGAGCCTTTTCTTAAGGGGAGCCTCAGGGCATCCTTAAAAATGTTGTAAACATTTCCACTGAAATGAGCAATTTTAATAAAGTTAGTCATTCATCTTCATCTTTGTGAGAGAAAGGTTGTTGAAAGAAATCAAGAAGAGGGCCTGTGTGCCAAAGCTTGGCTGTCTTCCTTCCAGTGACAGCAAACAGTCTGATAAAATACTTTCTCTTGCCCTGAATGCCTTAATTCATTTAATTCTTCATAAATAGCTTAAGTAATTGTGAGCAGGATACTTTATTATCTATAAAAGATATCTGGTTGCACATAATATTCCTGATGCTTACAATACTGTCAACTTACATAAATCTGCCTTACCAAAATACCTGTGGCACAGCTGATGTACCATGGTTGAGCCAAATGAACTCTGCTAAGCAGCATCCCCTAGCCCTGCAATAAGATCCTCTTGGGTACTTTCCTGAACCAACAGAGAACTCTTTGCAGGACTGGGGGACCATGACCTTAGCTGGCTTATACATGTTTTTAAGCACAGTAAACTATTACAGGCTGCTCTTTCTAAATGCTTCCCATCACAGTGATAGAGTTTTTTATCAACTCCTTGCTAAGAACAAAAATAATAGCATTTAAAGTGGATTTAAAAATAAAATGGGCCTTGAAGTCACATACAACACTGGAAGTTAGGACTTGTAAAGATAGAATAACTGGAAGTTGGATTTGAGGCAGAAATTTGGCAAAARTAAGTCTCAAAGTGCTAACTGTTAAAATCAGACAACTGCAAAAGGCATCCAAATTTGACAAAATCAGCAGGATTTTCCATCTGGAAGACAAAATTCTCAAGGAGTTTCCTAAGAGTCTCAGAAGTAGTCTCTGCTGCAGTTCAGAGGACTGAGAAGTCCTTCCACAGATAAACCAGTGTATTTTTGTCAAGCACTGACAGACTATATCCATTTTATTCAGTTAACAGAGTTGCCTCCTTCTACACAGCAGCCTACTAGTGCCAGCACTTCCCTGGCAGGAAATGGGAAGCCTGGATTTTCAGGTCTTCCCCAGCATGAAYGGGCACCAGGTGCAGACAGGAAAATGCTCAAGGCTAGAGCTCAGCCCCATGGCTGTGGGCATTCTTGTCTCTGTGGGCTGAGTGCACATCAAACTCTCCACTGAATTTGGTCCAGGCTGCAACAGCTAAGGAAGTCAGAAAGAAAATGGGCAAAGATGAACCCTGACTCCAGCTAGTGGTGAGGTCTGTCAGTTCCAAGGATACAGATGGAGTTCCTGTCCTCTGTTTATTTTTCACTACCCAGGGCACACAAGGAAGCTAAGAGGACCTAGAAGCAAACTGCTCTGTCAAAAGTCATGCAAAAAAGCAACAACAGAGAATGAAAAGAAAATGAAGAAGCATATCCTTGCATGCCTGACCTTTTCTGAGTACTTTTCCCATAGAATATTATGGGATGAAACAAGGCAGCAGGGGAAGGATGGATGACATTAGATGTTCTTGACAGCAAGGCTGGTACACTGAATCTCCCAAAGGAAGTGGTAGATGCTTTACTGGTTAAGTCATACAAAAATTAAACCTTCACAGCCYTAAGAACATAGTAAACAAATGGCAGAAGTGCAGGCAAACAGATTAAGTCTCTCCCATCCTTCAGGGATATGCCACCACTGTGTATGTTTCAAGGCTTTAAAGATCTCTTTTCAGACCATGAATTAAGTAAAGTCTAAGGACACAAGTGACCAGGACTTACCTCTTGGCCATCCTTGTCTCTGGTGTCTTCTGCATGGCCAGCTACTGTGGAGAGGAACTGCAGCAGGCGGTGAAGGGTATCGCAGTTACAAGGAGGTAGAAGATAAATGAGAAGCTGTAAGGTGCTGAGCTGCTCATCTGGCTCTAATACTAAGAGGGGAAAAAATATGTTCTAAGAAATCACTCCAACTAACCTAAAAGCAGAACAAATATACTGATCCCAACCCAAAGGAAGGTATAGGAATATCTTTGTTTAAGAATCACTTTCCTTACAACATCAGAAGAAAAAGAGAAAACTCTAAGGAAACATCAAAACTATAAGAACTACTGCTATGGGATTTTTGCCTTAGTTGGTCAACATTTTGCTCACAAGATAGGATTTTTCAATAAGATTTTTCTTATCCTGAAAGAGAGCAAAATCCATGTTTTACACTCCATAACTGCTACTGGACTCAGATATTCTGCTTACTTTTCTACTTACTCCATTTAGGTATAGCTACTGGTATGTACAGTAGCTGTCAAGCATTCCAGTCAGGTTTATGCTTCAGACATTTTTAATCAGTTTTCTTACAGTTTTTCATCTTGCAGAAGTACCAGGAGATTGGAAAGCAACCAGAGAAATAAAGGACATTCTGCTACCACCACCACCACTTGAACCACCTACCATCTAAATGGCAGCCAGTTGCAAAGGTGGGACAGAGGCAGGACCTCTGACATTAGGGCCAGAAGGCATCTGAAGAACCCATACCAGGCAGCTGCTTAAGCTTGAAAAGTCCAACTTAACTTTTTTCTAAATCCCTGAGGGTCTGCACTTGGGTCTTAGGCAACACAATTGGGAGTACTTAATATGATGGCTTTGAGGACCATAAAGAAGAATGAATGAAAGAAACAATATGAAGAAACTTGAATTTTTCAAGCCAAGCTGGAACTTTGGTCAGTAGAGAGATCTAAAAATTTTAAGAGACAAAAGATTCAAATGGGAGTCTGTGACCTGGCACTGCTGGATCAAAGACAGGGTCAGGTTTCAATAGACAACATGAATTCCATCCTTACAAATGCAAAAATATGTATAGTTAGTGAAACTCTTTTTCTAGTTTTCTGGATTATACTTCTACAGTGTAAAACCAAGAAGTAAAACCAAGACCGCAGTAAATTYATACTAAAGAATATACTATATTATTTATATTCATATATACTATATTATATATACTATTGTCATTAAATATAATATATAATTTATAGTATATTAAACAAATATTTGGAGAAAATCAAGGCCAGAGCATTAAAGGAATAGAATAAAAGAAGGCTATTAGTAGAGATYAAAGAATTCAAAAAAATTAGCCTTTGAAAATTGATAAATTAAGATGCTGTAGAGCTCACAGAGAGTGTTGATGAAAGGTGTATAAAGCTCTCTGGTGAGAAGTGGGTCAGGCATGTCACGCAGAAATTCCTTTAACAAGGCAGCAACATCATGAATGCTGTGCTCTTCATCTAATACAACATCTACGCCTCGGTCAAACTCTTCACGTAACTGAAAAAATACATGAGAGAAAACCATAGTCACTTACTGTCCCCATTAATGCATCCCAACACAGAGAATCTTTAGAAAAGCAGATTTACTCATTTTTAATTTCAAGGATGAGCATGACTAGTCTTTGGTGAGGTCAATGACATAATTAATATCTAATTGGTGCTTTTAACATGATAAATAACTTAAAGTTTGCACCAGGCTGTAAAAAAATACAAATTTTTTTCCTAGCTAATATATGACACTCTTGTATGAAAACATGCATCCAAGTATAATCTTTGCAGAAATGCAAGATTCGTGGCAAAGGCAGAATCCAGAGAATAAGGAAAATTACAAGACAGGTTCTTATATCACCTTACTGCATTATTCCTGGAATCAGACTAAAATTGCATTTTGTAACATTTATGATTTTGTAGAAAAACATTATTAGTAATATCTTGTTAATATCCACCAAAATCACATTTCTCTTGTCATTTAAGACTGTATGTAAAGACAGGTGGCAAGCAGACAGGTTCACCAAGACTTCACAGCATTAATTCACATACACCTTGTTCTGCCTTCCTAATTTAGTTAAGCTTATTAAGTAATCATCATTACAGAGTTCACAAACTGTAAGCTAACATCATTACAAGGTATTGCTAATTTTTTTCCCCTGCTTTGGTCCTCAGACAAATGCTAGGTGATTCAAAGGCATCACACTTCCCAAAGGCAGATGGAAACACTCTTCCAAATCCAAGATACCTAATAAAAAGGTAACAGCTGGCCCTTCTTGAGGGATTTTCCAGCAGCAAGAGCAGAATACTTTCCTCAGGCTGACAGCTTCACCTTTTACTCTTTTTGCACTTTGAAAACAGTCAAGAGGTTTTAAAACTATTTCCTAGAAAAAAATKGTACCTTTGCTAACATTATGAGGTATCACAATGTCACACCTCTCTTCTCAGAGAGTGATTACAGCTAAATCTTATAAACAAAGAAATGTCAGGTATCAGGTTTCTTCATCAGGAATATTACAAACATGCCAAAGAGAGGAAAGAAGCTAAGTCACAAGCAAACTATATGCCTRTAAAAATTTGTGGCAAATCTTGGTCACATGCAAATCTATCTTCAGTGTTTCAGTGTGAAAATCCTTTGTTTTCAGCTAAGACTATGCTTTCATAATGGGTGTGACAGATATTAATTAAAAATCACAGCCTCCATTCTAATTTATTAGGATTACTTTGAACATTATTAATATCAGTCATTACTAATAATGAGTAATTATGCTATGAAGACCAGAATATGTTCTTTATCTAATATTATTCTTTGATTTATGGTCAAAGATTTTCCAGCGCCAACTTCAGGACTTCATTCCCAGCTTAATTCTACTCTCCAGACTGGTAACAAATGCAGAACATCCCTGCAGAGCACCATAAATTACCTCAATCCAGAAGATTGTTTCTGCACTTAAGTGCCCAAAAGCAGCTGAGGAAACAGATTAGCACTGCATCAGGAATTCAGATTTCCCAAATAGCTGGCTAAATCATAAACTGCTGTTACAGACTTGAATATGGCACTTGTGATCTGATATCCTGTGAGACCTACAGAGATGTTCTAAGCAGCAAAATATCACAGAAACTTTGGTGAAATGTGGCCACATTTCAGGCCCAGGTATCATGGCTGTTAGAACTGTATATTGTACATTTAAACTTTAAGTCTGAAAGGAGCATTCACATGGAATGCTTTCAGACTTTTGGAAGATACAGGTGGTGAACTACAGCATCCACTGAATCTTGGATATGAGAGATGAGGACATCTGTGCTGGAACAGGAGATAGGAGAGCAGAGCTCCAGCTATTTCACTCTTCATCCTCAGGGCTGAAGCTGCCACAATGTCACCAGGCCCAGCATCAAGGGTTCCCCACCCCAACCTTGGCAATGCTTTGCTCAGACACAAGATGACACCTGGCACCCTGATGCACCAGATCTACCACCCTGAGTCAACATGAGCTTGGGAATCTCTGTCCTACACCTCACTGAACATGAAGGAGGAGGTTTGCAAGAGATGCACATGTTCTAGGTTTTCTCTTCCTGCTTACCAATCAAAACCACCTCYGGCACATGCATCTACTTACTCTTGTATTTACTGCAACAAACTACAGTTGAAACAACATTTTCTAACTGGGGAAGGAAGGAAAACAAAATATGCTTACTTTCTACACAAGAAAAACTAATGAACAGCTGCAAAAGCACACCAAAATCTGAGTGCTGGGTTTGGCTTTCTAYGGTTCAGAAAATGAGTGGAATTTTAATTGAATCAAGACTTTCCCATGTGTTCATGTTGACAGCATTTATTACTGTAACTACAAGGGCCAAGCTGATGCTTCCTTGTTGTTTAATGAAATATATCAGTTTACCTAGTTCAATAAATTAGTCCCTGTAATAAAAAACATAGATACCCAAATATCTTGATTTCCTCACCTTTTGAAAACAAAGTAGAACAAAAAGTGGTGAAAGGCATTARTATTCAGAGTAAGGCTTAGTTTACAAGTGAATGATAGAAGCTCTCTGCTTTTACCCCAGATGTATGATGCAATTGTACTCACCCCTAAATGATTATGTACATTTTGACATTGAAGCTTGCAGTGCAAATGTGAGGCAACTTCAATACTTTATCAAGTTTAGTGTTGATCTGAAAATTGCCTCTGTAGATGTTTTTTTTAGCCTAGCGTAACACCAGCGACTCAGGAGAAAAAGCTACAATTCAGTAGGCTATACTGACCTGCCAGACAAAATCAATTCAGTTTAGCTATTCAAGGTAACTTTCCAGAATGATAAAACATTACACTATGAAGTTTTTTCAACTTTTTGCAAAGAACTATAAATTGTGGGATCAGATGCACTCAAGCTTTCTGTTGCTTTTTTCTCTGTTTGATGTTTTTGGTCTTAACTTCCTGAAAGGGATGTTTTCCTGTATCTTTTTATCCCCTTCTTATGCATCATGCAAACACTAACCACTATCTCCACTGCTTTAATTCAACACGTATTTCCAGCTTCTGGGAATATCTAGGTAGGTATACCTAGGAGCTAACACCCACATTTGACTTTATCTCTGGAAACTAATTGCACACCATCTTTGCTTTTTCATAATTTAGCTGAGACTAAGACTTGGAAGGGTCTGCTCTGACCTTGAAGTCTAGCAGGGGTAAAAGAAAGGTGATCTTTAGGAGCAGCAATATTAGGGTCAAAGAGATTGTTCTGTACTTGCATGTTTTCTCATATCGTGAGTTTTCCAAAAAGATTTACTGTTTGAGTTTACTTTGGGAGCTTCAGCTGTTTCTGAGATGAAACGAACAGCCAAGATTTTTTTTTCCCCTGCAGTGTGACCTTTGGAAAATTTCTTCACTGTAGTTTATTTGGATCTCCAACCCTGTGCYACTTTTCCAGAGCAAAACATACAGAGATTGTTACCCTGCTGAGAACCTGACAAGGAATTCATCTGATGTAAAAGATACTGGAAATAGCCTTTTATGAGCCATCAAAAAAACCAGCAAAATCACTGACCCAGAAGGACTAAATTTCACCATGCTACAGATGGGAAAGAAATAATAACAAATGGATTCAGATTTGTTTGTATTATAGCTGATGAAAGAAAGCCAYATCCATATCCACTCACCTGTCTTACTCTCTTTTTTGAGCTTCCAACTCTGAATATTCCTACTGTCTGGAGACCTGCAAGTGAAACACATCATAGCACTATTTTATTGTTCAATTTTCTCCTGAAAATTGCATCGAATGAAAGCATTCTGACCTATGTGTGTACTTATAGAAATAAATAAAAAGAAAASCAACATATTTCTCCACAAATGTGTACTTACCATGTTGATGCAAGATGTGATTAAGAAGCCACCCACTGTGGTTTTAAAGGATCACACTTAATTTGCAAAATGGCATCTCTGTGACATTTCTTGTGACGCCACTTTGGATGTGCCACTGCTAAGAGCAGAGACTGAGGCACTGCTCAGGGTTTGGAGGTGTAACTTCCAGGACTGATATCAAAGGAAACAGGCAGTAACACAACTAAATATGTGGGCACTGAGCTGTGTATTTGGATACAGGATGAAGCTGGTATTTGGGGTAACTCACTGGCTCTAAAGTTCCTGTCATGACAAAGTTGAGAGTCYCCTTCAAAGGTACCTAAATAGGGTGCTCAGGCAGACTGTGAGAGGGAAAAACTTCAACAGGGAGTTGTGTGCAGTTTATAAGGTAGGAACAGCTATTATATAGAGGGAAAGCTATAAAGAAGCATTGTKGTACTTTAGGCAAAGTGCAGAAGTGTGTCATTTAGACTTAAAGCGATTAGGAAATTGATGTCGCCTGCTATTTCATAAGAAATCAGTTCAAACTTTCTTGTAGCCCTGCAGAAAGCCACTACAAATACAAAAAATTGTAATATGGTTCTCAAGTGGACATATCTTGCAGACTAACAGGACCTGAAAAATTTGAGAGGTGACATGGTCTTTAGCAATGACAATGTGAGTGGCAATTTTAGAGCCTGAAGGGCCTGTGTATATAATATAATTTTACATGGTTATACAGTTTTGCAAAAGGGATGAAATTATCCATAAGCTTGGAAGTTTATGGTCTAACAAGGGCTTCTCTGCAGCTCTAATCTCTACTGACAAACAGAAGTGTAAAATTTCCTTGTGAAACAAATGCCTTCTGACAGCCATTAGGCAACACTTGCTTCCTGGAGATGTGTCACCTTGGACAGTACTTAGAGTTGCATATCTTCATCACAGAAATTCAGATAGGATTCTGCTTTTTAGATTTTAGTCTCAAYATAACACCACTTTTAAAATCTTCTTTGTTTAACAGAAAATTACACTGATGGACTATCATTTAGTAAACCCAGGAATACTGGCAGGGAATCATCTGAGAMGGAGATTACACACATTGGAACCCCTGCAGGCTGCTTACCCATTCCTACACAGACATACAGTGGTTTTTCTGCACTGCAGGTCTACAGAAAGCCAGGCCTTTTTATCTCTGGGACATGAACTGGGAAAAGAGGGAAGGTGAACAAGGACAGGTGCTCTTATGTCTAAAAACATAACCATTTTTTGTCATATAATGCTCAGAATTATCCTTTAAAGCAGTCATCAGAAACTGCTGGTGATTTGTTGCTGAAAAAGGACTTAGGCATATAGGCAAGTATTTTCAGAATCAGCACCTTKGTCCATTATATAGCCTGGAATAATGCTGCTACAGTGTCCATCTTCTACCATTTTTAGGTTTCTCTCAGTGCCAATGACTATCTTGTGGAAAGCAGATGAAATTTAAAATTGAAGAATTTGTCATAGTTTATTCTTAAACAAGGCACCATAACTCATCATAAATTTCCTTTAAAAGAAAACTTAAATGTAAAGGAAGTATTTCCATAAAGAGCATCATATGGAAAAGAACTTTGTTATGAAAGTGCATTAAAAGGATAAAAATTTATCACAGATGATCAGGTGACATAAAATCACAGTATCCAAATGATGTTCAGCTGTATGGCTCTTTTGCCTGACTCAGATGCTTTTATGTTCTCCAAACTCAGCTACCTTTGCTTAAAGGGGTGGAAGTCATTCATCTCAAATTTAATCATCCCATACTTACTTGTCAGCCATGGTATCTAATCTCTGTAAAAGACTAACAGCAACTATCTTTTGTGGTGTTCCTTGATACATTTGTAAGGAAGATAGGTTTCAGTTATGAATTGTGAAAGCTCAGCATTGTTGTTTAAATTGCAGTCCCTCATCTTGCAAAAGCCTTTCATTCAGAGTTGGTACATGATTTCTTGCTGGTGAAATTAGCATCAAATACATCATTTGCTGTTACAATCACCATTATTTTATGGTTTGTTGATTATCTGGCCATGTGATAGCTCCATCTTGCTGTGACCAAGTTATTTCAATTATCATTAAAAAACTTTACAAGGCTGAGATACATTGGCAGAGATGGTGAGCAGATACCTAGATTGACTATTGTTTCTGCATTAGGTAAAGCTGTGGGAGGCTTGTGTCTGGACAGTCATGAACATGTAGGAAGGATACTGGCAGGGGTCTGTGATTTCCTTTGGAGAGAGCAGGCCTGAGCCTGAGGCTGATCAGGAGGAATCAAGCCAGAGACAAACTGAATATTCAGCCTCCAAGCCTCGCAGTGAACAGGAAAAGGCTACTTGGAACTTAATATATATTTAGCATGGAATTCTTTCTTATTCTGAACCCCCATCTTCAAGTATCAAAAGCCTTACAGTATAAATAGTTAATCTAGATCTCACACCTTAAGATCCACTGGCTGTGCATGACTCCAGACCGACTGGCACATTTCAGACTTTTTGTTCTGAAGGTACAGGTAAACCTGTGGGGTGTGAAGAGCTGTTTCTGCAGAGCTGAGCACCCCAGTACCAGATGGGTGTCCTCCAAGAAAAGGCTCTATCCCTGTGCTCTATGGGCCAGTTTACAAGCTCATAGCACAGATCTTCAGTTTGGGAAGCAATCATGTACAGAATTACTTGTGAGACTGTATTTTTAGCAAGAGGCAAAACAGGAGGGAAAATGTCTAGCTTTCAAAGATGTCCTTGCATACACTTACTTCGCAAAATAGACATTTATTTATATTATAGTAAAAATACATCTGCCACTCCTGGGAAAACAAAATATTCTTACCATGCTTTTCCAAGTGCTGGCAGCAGCTATCTACAAGCCGGGGAACCTGCCTGTAAATAGGGTTCAGGCTTAGTTTCTTATCTCTTGCCTTTTCTTTCTTGCTCTGGGCTTCTGCTGGCAAAGAGAGCTGGAGAGCCTCCAACAATCTTGAGTGATTGTCATCAAGATCTGTGATAGAGTCCACAGACATTGCACCCTGTAAAATACACACACRTGAACAATCAGTAGGGCTCAGGGAATCTCAGCGTCACAGGACATCCGACATAGACTTTTGCCTACCTGCATTTTAAACAAACTAATATAAAAATACCATTAGCTACAACATTCTTTAAAATTAATTAAGTTATAATAGGAAGAAAAAATATGTTATAATAAGKTATTATAACTTATAAGTTATAATATGATAGGAAAAATCASTGTGGTACCAACGTTATTCTTATCATATTACAACGAATGCAAATTTAAATACAGAAAATGGTAATACTTTCCACTCCTTCACTCCATGCTTTTACTGATATAAGACTGCACATACTGCAGGGCAAGGATGAATCATGGTCTGTGGGTGCACCTCTGAAGTACCATATTCATGTGCATGGAGATTTATAGATATTTTTAAATCTTAATGCCTACTTTTTCTGTATCTTGGACCATTGTATCAGTGAAATTTATGCAAAATTATTAACCACACACCATATACAGTTAACATCACAAATGCATACAGCTCTGGAGTTTGAAATAATCCCACTCTATCACAGAATAAAGATACACCAGAGAAGTTGAGGTGCAATATTTTTTAAATCATTCTATTTCACATATCTTAATATTTTAAAATCATTAAAATTCCAATGAAAGCTTTGAAATCCAGGTTTTGATTACAGCAAGGTGCAGAAGTTCAAGCAGTCTGTAAAGGATAAAGCAGCACAAGCAGCTGGAGGTTTCTGGCATGTTTCAATTTTCACACTTTAAAAACAAGACTTTTTTTTTTTCAAAGCACAAGATTACTGTCATTTCAAAATTACCATTTCTCTCAAATCTTATTAAACTTAGGAGGCAAAAAACATTCTAGGGTCCAATAGTAATAATAATATAAATAATAACAACAACCACGTTTTATTCCTATAAAAATCTGTTGTAAACTATTTTATTTCTTTCTGAAACAAAGCATAAATTTTACCATAACATAAAATGTACAGTACAGAGATACAGCATTTCATCCTAAGAAGTAATAGTGAAAATGTAAATTTCTAATCAAAACTGTTCTGACAACTATAGTTTGTTAAAAGCTGACAGGCAATTTATAGACTGCTAGTCAGAACTCTATGTCTATTAAATGAGAATTTGAGAATTAAATGAGAATTGCTTACAAGGGAATTCAAAGCTTAAAGAGTATTTTGTTCCATCAGCCTAGCCAGCTGAACTTTATGAAGATTTTCAACTCATAAGAAAAACTCACAAAAAGTCCACCGAGATTTCAAACTCATTGATAAATTTCTAGTTCTTAATACCTTAAAAAAAACCATTTAACTTATCAGGTATAGTTCTGCTTCTTGTAATTCATGGTAGATGTATAAATGAAACGCAGTGAAGTTTTCAGATTTTTTTTACCCACATTACTATAAACAATGACTAGATCCTTTAGAATGCAACTTTTGACCTTTATTTCTGATGCCTCTCATAAGTACATCTGCTTGATTCCTTTTACCATTTCCTGCCAACAGGAAACAAAAACAMAAACAAAAAAMCCCTCCAGACCAAACAAGAACCTCTGGCTATGATCCATGTGTGTAAAATTCCAACKGAATGATATTTTAATTTTATTTAAGTTTGGCATTCCAAACATCAAATAAATGAATTGGCACAGAAAATCCTAAGCCCACCCTCACCAGTGCAGCCCCTGTGTGACAGGTGCCCTCCTTTATACCCTGCCTTTACTGGTGCTTTCCTGTCTGCAAAGCATCCTCACCTCATGAACCATTATCAGAGTCACTTAAATCGGATTCAGATCCCTAAAATAGATGCAAATACAGTCAGTTCAACGTGGTCCTTGGGCATTTTATCAAAGTTGTGGATTAACTGGCACACTGAGCTGGCTTTAGGAAGAGTGACCTTGAGTTCAGTGACTGAAGTCATGGCTTGGCAATACCAAGTTCAGGCCAGCTCTGATTTTACAAACTGCACAAGAAAATGTTACCAACATACTCCACAAATCCAGCTCAAACTCAGCCAGATCTATTAGTCTGGGCTCAGACTGACCTACCTGACTGCTGAGGAACAGAGGAGGAGGAGACTGCACACCACTGCTCCAAGTCTAGTAACACACACACTGCAGTGCCCAGCAATTAAAGAAAATCAAGTTCCATCTACCAGGCATTACCTTTGCACATAATGGATGCCACTCCCTGCTCTCCATGATGAGTTCAAAACCTAAATACACTGGGGAAATCTTATTCTAAGCACATAGAAACTTGAAGGAAAGTGGAATTTAAAGTCTCAACTTCCAACTGCTGGGCAAAACTCCTGCACAGAAAATGCAGCAACAGTGACTTTTGTTCAAGCTGTTGGAGAGAGAACCACAGCACTCACACCATGAGCTCTGCAGCCAGCATTGCYTTCTTCTAACTCTTACTGAAAGTCTCAGGTCATTGTTTGAAGACTCACTTTTGTGTTTGAAATATACAAAAGTGAATGACACAATTTCAAAGAAGTGAATGGTGCAATGATAAACAATCCCTCCAGTTTAAGAGGACTGTACTCCAGGTGTCTGTGCAGTGTTTTTGTGATAAATTGGTTGTATCAGTTGCATTTACTAACAAATAATTGTTTCCTTTTTTTGTAAGCATTTGTCAGTTGAAAACAGTGCAATGGTGCTCAAGAGATAAAAGAAAAGYGCAGGCTTCCTTATCATCCCCCAAGTAAGCTCAGGGCAGAGGGGTAAGTGCACTGATAAACAGAATTATGAAGACAGACAAGATATGGGACATGAATTGATATTAATGTTAAATAATGGAAAATTCATGAAATTCATGAAGTTCATTCCCTAGAGAAAATGCCAGCTCCCTCATGTCATACTGCCTGCTTTAGTCTACTCTYACTTCTCTGTGGGTGAACCACGTCCTGCTGCATCCTCATGGCTGTGGACTAAAGGCTCCAATTCTGCACTCTGAAAGCTGCAATGCCAGTATTGACAAAAATATCCCCAACTATCCAAACAAACAAAACGAGCAAARCCCTCCCTCAGCTTCTAGGAACTTGATCCTGATGGATCTCTGTGGACGTACCAAAAGATCCATGTTCTTCTGCCTGCTCACTGGTCACATACATGTCAGAAATTTTATCATCCAATCTTTGTGAAAAGAACAGCAGATGAGCCACCTCTGGACACATGAGTTATCTTTCTYTCCTATGAAAAAAGGTTCTGAAGCCAACGAGTACATACAGTGAAGTTTTATTTTTTGTCACTGCCAAACTCTGAAAGACTTTCATGGGTTTCCCTTTACTTAACTTAAGTCAAGCAACTTTGCACTTTTGTGTGAACACAAATGCCTGTTCATACGGTTTGCACAGACCAACAGATGTGCATTAATGAGTATACAAGACTGCAAACATCATGCTTTCAGTTTTGCAGACAGAATATAGACACTTCAAGCTTCAGCTAGCAGCTAGACAAACAAAGAGCCCCATGACCTCATGACCTGCCTTCTGCCTTCTCTCAATTTGCAATTTACTCCAGTTCTACCCCTCTTAATCCCTGGTTGGAAGAGCCCAATGGAGAATTTCTGTAAAGGAGGTTTTAGCCTACGGATGAAAGAAGGCGAGGTTCTTAAGAAAATACTTTCTTTTCCAGAGTCTGTTCTCGTACCTCAATTCTTGCTCAGATTTCTTAAAAGTGGTTTTATTCAAAGTATTTTGTTATGCATTTTTTCCCTCCATTGCAAATCAAATTTAAAAGCAGGAAAGTCTAGAACCTCTATTCCACAATAACAAAAGAAAAAAGTTAACGACTGTTAACTAGAACTAGAAAGTTCAGAGCATAAAATTTATTTACAAGGAACAGATTTATGCTAAAAAATKATCAATTTTACATGCAGATTAATATTCAACCCAAACCCACCATTCTGTGTTTTGCTGTCAAAGGCATCTTCCYAGCCTGCATGCAGAAACATCCTTTGAAGACCCTGGCACAAATCTAGTCTGAGAACTCCTTACTTACCACGGAGGATATGACATGGGTTAGACCATGAGGATTTTTATTAATATAAGGATAGGGATTAATAGCCAAGGATAATTATTCATTATTAATATAAGAATAGGGATTATTATCAAGTGAGAGCTAGATTAAGATAAGTATACCTATAAATATCAAACACATAGGTTTAGACTTTAAAACTGCTGAAAAAATTACATTAAAGACAGATTGAATTTGTTAAATCTGRAAGACTTAGAAGGAGGTAGATAAAGRGAGCAAACAGGAAGACTTCTAGATAATCTCTCTGCCTCTYTGTGATCCRTTACAGACTCACAGGGTCTTTATGACCTTTTCCCACCAGCATCAGCAAAAGAAGATTTCCACTACAGTTAAGAGTTTTCTGATGTTGATGAGGCTGACTTCCACCTGAAAAAACCTCACTATTTGAACAAAAAGTATTCCACAGTCCACACACACARCAGGGTTGTCCTGGTCCAGCTAGACCCTCTGGACCTACAGTCACACACCCCACTGTGATGTGTCTACTTACACGCCTCCTTGCTCGTGGCGCTGGCTCAGGTGTGTTAGGAGAAGTGGATTCATTCGGTGTTTCTGAGGTGGAGCTGAGAGATGAGTTACTGCTGGAAAGTTCTTTGTTCTGTCTTTTAGTTCCAAATGGCAAGAGAAAGGCCACAAAATCTGAAACATCTTTTTGCTCTTCTCTCTGAGAGTCTTGCTTGAGCTTGTAGGCCCGGTCATTAGCAATCACTTGAGACAAAGGCATTCCAAAAGCCTGGGGAATAAATTCTGCAACAACAACAAACCTCTAATAGTTACCAAACATCTGGAATTTATTTAGTACAAAAAGAATTAACTCTTTCTTTGTTAAGAAAAACAATCTGAAGTCCCTTTAAATATATAGTAATTCCAATGAAGTATTTGACTCAGTAATAATAACAACAACAGTGCCAGGCTGTCATAGCCCATGGTATCTGAATCATACATCCAGTCACATAATGCAAGATACTCTGCACAGCATCTTGGAAAATCACTTGAGATCAAATCTAATTAGGATGTTAACTTCCACCAAAAGAAACTGAAGAATCAGGCACTTCTGGTTACATGCAGATGGTGCACAGGGGCATCAGAAGCTCTGGTAACCATCCTGAGACTGTGAGCCTCACTGGACTGTGCCAAAGTGTTCTCTCATGTTTCAGATCCCTCCACCAGGCTCCTTTCTCATGAATGCTGCAGGCCACCAGAGTCAAGGGGTCCTGGCATGTGCACGGGTTTCACTGCAGTTCAGAGAGTRTGAATCTACCTGTGCAGAGAGCTTTGAAGTACATTCACCACTCAGATTAAGCCTCCAAGGATATCGTTTTCTATTTACACAAGAACTATACTGTTTGAAGTACTGGTAAGATTGAACCTGTTTAATAGTGGTATATCAGTATAAAGTTCCTTTGTAAYAGTAAAAAAGCATGGACACATGGAAATACAGGACAACACGTTTGTCTCAATTAAGAAAAAGAACATAATCCTCTCACATCAATATAACTGTAATGTACAAAACCAGGACATGTCTCAGATCTCAAAGTAAAATGCTTCGATATTTTACAAAATAGAAAAATGTTTTACAGTGAATCAGTCAGCAACAACRAAATTCTCATCAATAATTTTCAAATCATATCTATCTGAGATTAGCAGAAGCAAAACTACTGAGACAGATTTCCAACTAGAACTGGCTTGTGCTCAAAAGAAATAAAAAAAAAAAGCTATTGATGCTATTCACCCTGGTGAAAATGAGTGCAACTTCTACTAGGTTTCAGCTTCAGACTTGCTCAGATCAGGCATAAATAAAGCACCAGAGATTAAAACCAAATTACTTTAAGCATCAAAAAACCAATTATTAAAAAAAAAATGGAAGTACATAGAAAAATTCTTATATACTCTACTTCTCTTTTGCCACAATCGTGTAAATGATTAAATGCCAAAATTCCTCCTGGGATTTTAAGTCTGACTAGGTCTTTGATGACACTTGCAAATTGTATCTGGATTTGTATTAAGTAAGGCATTGAAAAGAAGAGGATATTTTAAGAATCTTGAATGAGGACACTACTAGTCTATCACACTAAGGAAACAACAGCCCATTGTTCTGATTTGGTAGAAACATTCCTGCTCTTTAGAAGCATGAAATGTTAAGATATGAGTTAACTTTGGTGGCCAGTCAAAACTAAATCAGGAAGCAGTGCCTCATATCTCAAGCAACTCTGGAGCTGACCTATGAGTAGAATGACACCTAAAACCATCTGCATTTAATTTAGGACAAGAAAGAACATCCTCACACAGATACCAAGCAATGCAGGGATTGCCAGTTCCAGGAGTTCAGTTACATCTTTCCCTCCTGTACTCAGCAGAGTGTGTCTACAAAATTATGACAGCATTAATATTAATTTTTTGACTGTTCTGAATTATCCTCCTAATGAACRTTTAAGATGACAAATTTGAAACGCAGATATGCAACATGTGTCCCCTTCTGGCTGTCTAACTGGGTGTTTTCTTATACTCCCAGCACCCCTTTTTATTTGTGCTTCKACAACATTTCCTGAGAAAAGCCAACACAGTATATTCCTCTGGTTTGGCTCAGAGCTGCCTGAGAATCAGACTGGGAGAGGACAGCAGGATTTATTTAGCTCATGTGATGCCCAACAGCAGGCTGGTGCCATTCATCCTGTATCAACTGGGGCAAGATCAGCAGGAGATGAGCTCTCAGCACTGCTTCATTAAACAAGTTTCATTAAAATGACCCTCTCCTGACTTCAGTATGTGAAGGCTGGCATTYTGAGGTAGGTGTTGCCCCTCCTTGGAAACTCTCAGGTGTGGGATCCCAGGTTTTTAATTGCTCTTGCTSAACGTGGCCCAGATAAAGGACAATGAGTCTCTACTCCAGGCTACTCTGATGTAGACCTTCTCAGAGGACATGAACCACTTCCTCGATTTCTCAGTGTCTGGCAGAGATGTGAAACTGGATGAAAACCAACTGGCTGAATTTCAGACTAAATACAGATGGCAGTGGCGCTGGCTGGCAGTGGTAATTACATTAAAGAGTTGGCAAACCCAGTAAAGTTTTGCTAATTTGTTGAAATTAAGAGAATCAGTTGCCCCTTCTGCAGACTGACTGCAGCCTCAAGTTCTCACCAAGAAGTGCGTGTGCTTGCACCATGGGCTGTGGTGGCAAGGAGCATGTTCTACTCACCACTCTTCAGAAGCATTCAATCCCAACAGCTTCCTTGTTGGACAGGTAATTAGAGTGAATGTTAGCCCTTCTGACATTTCAGATTCATTACAAAAGAAAAGCTGTACCTTGTGAAGTAATTGTGAAATAATTAGCAACCCATGGATGGGAGAGAAAGGGCACTAACTCAAATCACAAGAYGTGTGGGTTTGAGGCTCTAGTCTCACAAGAAAGGTAAAAGGACCAACTGCCTTTTTACAGGTGTGTGCTGGGGATCCCCTCTTTCAGAGAAGTTTCATTTGCATGAAGAAATGTACCTTAAAGCACTGGCTCAAACCTTGGTCTGTTGTTTCCACACTGAGTGCCAAAGCTACTAAGTAAGTTATTCTCTGWAAACTCAACAAAAAATTGATCACTTATTCAGTGAGGAGACTGGGCAGCTTGAAAAGACATTTTGCAAAAAGCATCATGTAAAAATGTGAAACAACCTGGCAGATTGGGCAATCAGCTTGGAAACAGACTTGTATTCTTAGCCAGAACCACTTTTAATACACTCCARTTTTCAATGTTTACTGGCAAAGGAGGAAATTTACTATTTTGGAGAAGTGCCTAATTTCTCTTACCAGAAATTAAGTCTTGCAGCTGAGGGAAGATTCTTAACAAAATTTTGATTGAAACTGATATGTTCCTAAGAAATCTTTCCTTGGCAGTAAATCATCATTTTCTAATAAAAAGCAGCATATCRCCGAAAAATTCCTAGCCAGATCAAATAAGAGTTTTAGTGATCCCAAATCCTCCTTTTTGCTAATCAAATGATAATATTCAGGATGTTGACCCACATGGTTATAGCTTACCTGACCTCATGTCACCCTGTCCAAACATAGTTTAAAAAAATTCTCTGAAGATTCAGCTGGTGAAAATTGTTTTCCAACCCACATAACATAACAGTCTATTAGGAGCCAGTGAGATCTATATTCTAGATTCTAATGAGTCTTTCAATACAAATAAAGTGAAAAGTAACTATGGTTAGGGTCCTTAGCATTTGGAGTTTTTTCTTAAGTACATCATAAATGCTGGTTTTGGGTTGCTAAAATCCTGTGACCAAGATTTACTAAGGTGCTTGTACCRCATCTATTTAAATGACAGGAATAGAGATCAGAGAATAACAAGCTTTTAAAAGGGATATTTAAATGGAGTCTTTAAGTCAATCTCCCCAGCTAGCCAGACAGGGTAACTCTGTTTTGCTAACTGAAATAAATTATTTCTGCTTCCATCACTGTCTCTACAGTGATGGAAGCAGAAAACAAGGAAAACAGAAACCTCAGTCCATAATGGGAACTGTAAAACTCCTTCCATCTGCAGGTTCTTCAAAACCTGCACTGACTCCAGGAGATTCAAGATAAGACAATGTTTTCAGCATCAGTTCTATGGTTGAAAATCTCTTCTTCAGCTACTCACAGCTCACTGACCTTCMAGGAGTATAGGCCCTCCCAATTATAGACGCTTTTTTGTGGGAGTAGGTCTGGGGTTTTTTCCAAAAAAAATAAAGAGATTGTTTGGTATTTTACTTGACTTCAGTATAAAATATGACACAATGTTGATTTAAAAACTATTTTATTATGCCTAGAGAGCAAGAGAAACATATTCAAAGTTTTTTTTATATAGGTATGGTAAGTTGGTGGAAAGACTTTTAAAAAACCCACTTTCTGATAAACTACAATAAAGAAGAAACTTCATTTATTCAACTCCCTCCTTAGGCACACAGACACCACAATAGGCTGAATTACTGAGAACAAATGCAAACATTAATTAATACCTTAATTTACTGAGCATGAATAGGAAATAAACACAAACTACATTTTCAAGAATTTTGAACTAAAGAAAAATTGAACATCTGCTGGATTTGCATATGCCACAGAGTTACCAGGAAGGCCTTTTCTCAGGAAGTCCTGCATACACARCAGCTCTGCTAAGGCCTCACAAGTGAACATGCCAAATATTTACATCTCATGCAGAAACATCAGCAAAAGGGATGATTCTCAGCTACTCAAGCAATCACATAACAAGTGGTTATGAATTCTGAGCAGGTCTCTTTGTTAACCTGTAGCGTTTTCTGGAACCAAGGCAAAACAAACTTGGTTTACTGATAAAATCTTCTAGGGTGAGTAATTTCTGGGAGGCATCTCTCTCAGGAATGCCTGTGTGTACTCTRAAAGCAGGTCTGCTTACACTGACACCCACATCACTGCCAAGGGATGGCAGAAGACTCTGTTTCTGCTGCCTTAAAAATCAGCACTGAATTCATAAGGGAACAATATCCAGCTGCCAGCACGCACAGCATCCTGAGAATGTCTCACTCCAAGCAGCATGGAGATGTTAGTGCTCCTTCAGCCTTTGTACTGTCTGTCAGCAGCCAAAGGCAACGTTTGGAGACATCTGTAGACAGTAGGACTGAGGGTCACGATGGCCATTAATAACAAGGAKGCCGGGTAAAGCAAAAACACTTGAACGATGGAAGCTGAAAATATTGCTTAAATGTCTGGGTGGAGTGCTGCTCTCCTGTTTAGTCTGTTTACATCCAGCAAGTTTTGCTTTATCCTGCTTTGGTGAATTACTCAGAGATGTAATAACAATTGAAAAAACGCTTCTTTTACAATTTTTCCACTTTTAATGAGATGTTGACAGATATAAAAAAAGACAAAGATATATGAAACTCATTTAAAGTGCATTAAATTCTACTGTGGTATCTTTATTGGCCTTCAGAAGCCTGACAAGTTGCTGAAACTCTCACTTAACAGACAGGTTGACTGATCCATCTAAATAAAATGTGAAATTTAGACAGTAAAAACTCCATAGATTGGWCTGAGTCCTAAAAGACAAGTTACTAAATCTTCAAACAGTCCTAGAAAAAAAGAGCACCATTCCTTTGGGTTATGCCTTTTAAGCATAGATGCCTGGTGGGGTGGGTGGGGAAGAACAGTGTTGGGCACGCATTGGACAGAGATGGCACTTCTCCAGAGAGAGTAGCCCCAGAAACCTACACCATGGGGCAGTTCAGAGCATGTCAGTGCTAAAGGAGAGGGTTTGGCAGGCAAGAGTTGCAATGATGCCTCCATTGTGCACCCCTGGTGACCAGCACAGTGGCCCTTTCTTTCCACCTCTGTGGCCTCCTGTGCCAGGCACATCCCTGCTAYCTTTGATTGCAAGCCACACACGATCACATGGTGCTTCATGACTGCCAGGATTGACCTTCAGGAGTCTGTCTTTACAAAAGGAGATTTTCAGGTGGCCCATACTCTGGGCAGGACCAACAACATGGCCCCCTCAGCCATGGCTTGTCCGGGTATGTGGGGGCTCCCAGGCTGGGATAGAGAAAACAYAAAATGTTTGGCATTAATTACTCTCCCAGCTGAAACTGTGTTTAGAAAAGGGATGCTGAAGGGATGGAAATGAAGCCTGCACTAAGGCAGCTGCATCCCCTCTCCATGGAGTGTCTGGTGATCAGCTTCCCTGCTTCCCCTCAGACATCCTGTGGCCTGCTCTTGTTTTCTTCTCACAACAGTGCAGCTGGACTAGTTACTAAAAAAACCCACCCCAAACCCCCCAAAGGAAACAGAAGGAAGGCATTCCWTTCAGGCATGAGGAGTGTGTGCTGGGTGGGTGTGTGCTCCCAGCCTTTTGTGAAGCACACCCATGCTCACAGTGAGGAGTGTTTGCCTTGGAGCAGCTGCCCAGAAATGGAAGATACCCTCTCTACAGAACAAGTCTGCTGTGAAAGGCATGTCAAGGGAGGCTAATTCAGACTCCAGGTGACATGGAGGCCACTGTTCAGGGAAGGTGGTGGGGCTCAATTCTGGTGTGAGCATAGCAGGCTCATCCTCATGGAGACTAGCAGCACAAGGCCTTAGATTTTTCTTTCCAGARCTAAAAGCTGGGCAATACTGTCCCCCTTGACTCCTGAGGCTGGAGGAGATGCTGGTGCTGCTGCTTCCCACAGGAAAACAGCCACCTTTCAAGCASTGTGCCAGGCTGATGGACCCCTTGGCACAAACCAGCACTCCTGGTTATTCATTCCCTCAGTTGAAGAGATCTGAATTATACTAAAGTCAAACAGAAAAGATAAAACATATTTTTTAGGCTGAAAATAAATACCTAGGCAGTATATCAGCTCAACAACATTCTACTTCAAGAAGTATGTATCAGACTAAAGAAATCGTACGTGCAAAACTAAGACCTGATCACCAAATATGTACTCACTCATTTATTAAGTCTGCTCAGCAAGTACCTGAGTGGCAGATGATCTTTAATAACTCAGAAGGGCAGAGAAAAGTACAGCAGGACCAGCAATGGCCAGAAAACCTGACAAATAGGATGCCATCAATTTTTGCCTAACATTTGCTGTTGGCAATTAGTAAGTGTAAATATGCCTTTCTTTTCACTCTAACAGAACCTGTTCAGAATGTGACTCTTTCTAATTTCCGGGACTCTTATTGACCAACCCATGTTTTTCTTAAAGGAGAGAAATACAGATTCTACTGCTTGAAAAGTGCTGGGGTATTTTCCTCTCAGAGGATCCTATAATATTTTACACTATTTTATAGAAGCTCCTATAATACTTTGTAAGAGGAGAGTGCATGTAAAGCATCTCTATAACTCAGAATAAGACAGTGAGAGATGGGAAGAAAAGGATAAAAGCAGGTGGGATAAAAAAAAACGATCAAAGCAGTATATTTGAAACATCTGAATTTCAAATAATAATAAGGAAAAAGGTATTAAAATCAGGAGAATCAGCATAGTGATTTCTAAAAAGGCTTAGTATAAGTAACCAGATAGTATGAGCAAGGCTGAAAACCAGGAAGTATATAAATTTAAAYAATGATGAATAAGTACAAAGGGCTGATCTTTACTGGCAAGCCCTAAAAAGCAAAGTGCACTCAGAAAACTCTTCAAAATAAAAATCAAGTATATCCCCAAACCTACTAACTGAATGGAGTATAAATGCTACCATGCCAGGTAGAGACAAAAGAAAATCCCTGAGCAGAAGTGTAATAGCAGAAAATAATATTATCTTGAAGTGCTCAACTGGTGCAGCTGTATAATTATGAGAAACAAAGGTCAGCTGAAATAAACCATGGCTGTAAGGAAAAAAMCAGAATGCAAGGCAACATAAGAAAACAGAAAATTGTTTGAAAGATCATTGGCAACAGAGAATTTAGTGGAATAAAGACCAACTCTGGGTTAAGGATTTGTATCCATCACCAAAAGGACACTCTCACTTCTCAAGGCACTGCATCAAAGAGCATTGGTGGAGCTCTGAAAATGCAACTGCAAAGATCTACCAAGTTTGGATGACGCAGCAAAWTTCTGGCTTTGGTGAAATATCAAAGCACTTTATCATTGTTAAAATCTGCTACCATAATGAAAAAATGTGAGGGAAAAAAGCCAAAATGTATTTTAACTCTCAAACTTCTAAAAATAAACTTGCAACAGAGACTACTAAAGTCATGGTACCCCTAAGGAAGGAAAGATGAAAGTTCTCAGCACACCAAAAAATTTGTGAGAGACAAAACATTTTAAAACGCAGGATGTGGTTAGCCTTTTCTGATGCAGAAGAGCACCCCACAGGCCCTATGAAGATCAATATCTAGCAAACACACTGAAAAGCAGAGCAGGTTTTGCACAGAATTATGTTGCTTTGCACTCTTATCTGTATCAACAACTACAAAAAAAAAACCCATAGCAATGACTAATTACAATGTAACCAAATGTAATGAATTAATAGGACAATGCAAAAAAGATTTTCCCCCAAACGTGGCTACAAAATCATTAAATCTCTTCCTTAATGACTCCTCCTGCACGTGGCTTCATATCAAGTAATTCTTGTAACAAATTAAAAGTTTGGTACTTGCAATGTAATAATTCAGGAAGCCACTTGATGCACCAAACCAATGTGTCAGGGCACATTCAGTTTTAGAAAGATTAATACAAATATTTTCCATAACCAATTTTAAATCAAGAAAATAATAATCATATATTTTAACTCATCAAACAAATAAAAATGAAAATAATATTTTCTTCTTGACAACTATGTAAACTAACTTGGAAATTGGGATGTTAATTTTTACAGTGGAATTTCAAAGTTCCATTCTTCTGCTAAACTAGACTTAAAGTAAGGACATCAGAGTAACCACGTCACTTCTTCTGTCTCAAATTCCTGGATTTGAGTGCATGTTTGTGAAACTGGGATATCAATATTGAGTTTTACAATCGTTTTTCCAGAACGTTATTTCCAGAAGTGAACACAAAATTAGATGCACAATTACCAACATGGAATTTCACAGACACTTTCCAGCATCTCAGAATTTAGACTTGGCTCAAATGGCTCTGAATTACAGGTCAACTTCAGGCCTTGGATTAGGGCCCAGCCCATAAAGCTGATTAGTGTCCAAACAAAAGAGTACAACCATATCCGTAAATCCATGTCACGTGGAGTTTATTGAAATCCAACTGATCAGTAGCACTGAAGCATTTATATATTTTAAACAATGGTTATTTTCCTAAGGTTAAAGAAAGAAAAGCATACCAACTGACTTGCTTGGGCAGTGCTGGGTTTATGTGCTTTGTAAATTGAGAGTACAAATGCAGGTAAAGAACTGGCTCATGTTATACAGACCAAATTCTGCACTGGATGGTGAAAGTGGGTAGAAAGAAAATTGGAGAAAAGATGCATTCCGTTAAGTCTTCCTTTTTTTTCTCCGGAAAAAAAAAACTGACAAAACCAAATCAAAATGAAAACTTTTCAGTTGAAGAGATGTGACTTATACTAAAGTCAAACAGAAAAGATAAAACATATTTTTTAAAAAAATAAAAACCTAGACAGTTTATAAGCTCAACAACCTTCTACTTCAAAAAGTATTTATCAGACTAAAGAAATCTCATATGCAAAACTAAGACCTGATCACCAAATATGTACYCATTTTTACCTTTGTCTCTGTTCTTCTCCTTTCCTAAAGAGTCCAGTTTCTTTCTTAATGACTTCTTCCTCTTTTGTCCATCTGTAAGAGGTAAAAAAAAAAAAAAAGAAAACAAAAAAAGGAAGTAAGCAAAGTGAAGTAACCCTAAACAAACTGCTGCACAAGCTGTAGTGAGATGGTCACAGCACTGGTGATCAGGAAGGGTGTGAGACACATTTCACAAAAGTTGGGGACTGCCACAGTCCTCTGGCCCAAAGGAGTGTGGCTTTGCTCACCCAAACGCTGAGGCTGTACTGGGGAACACAAACGTATCCCCTGCAGGCTGCTGGGCACAATTACACATGCGTGGTCACTGAAGAGTTAACATCGGACGTGTTTCGCTGGATACTCTTGATAGCAAAGCACCATAAACCTAAAAGCTTTATAGTTTATCCTAAAGGATAGCCTTCATGCATGGTCACAAGACTGTGATTCAGGTGTGGAACTAAAGGTAGTATTTGGAAAGGGAGGATTGCTAACCTCCAGGATAAAGCTCTGCATACCAGCCATACCAGTTGGGTGAYAGGTGACCACCTTCACATGACCCATCTGATCTGAACTCATGTTGGGAGCTGGCACTTGAGTACAGCATGTCCAGATTGGTTCAGAAGGATTAGAGCCTCAGAAAAGTTTTTGTTCTGACAACCGATGTATTGTCCAAGTTTTCACTTACGTATTAAGGACCAGTGGTTTTAAGCAATATCAGAGGCAGGTTGGTTCTTGAAACAATTATATCAAAAGGTTGGCTATCATTATTTCCTTCAGCAGCATCTTTTATAATGAAAAGTCAACAAAACAGAATTTTATTTATTAGGTCTCAACAAATACCAGGGATTAAGTCAGGGGCCTGCTTTAACTTGTACCTTTGGAATTTTTTAAGTTCTAAAGCAATATAAAGGGTCCACCATAGACACTGCTCTAGATAAAGTTTAATGAATGTGTACCTTTTCCCTTACTGGTTTTGTATTATGGTAAAAACTCAAAAATAAGMACACCCTATCCATTTCACTTTTAGGGCAAGAGAGTCACCAAGTAATGTGCCTCAACACATTTTTCTAGTTGTGTAAGACAGTGTCTTAGGTAAGTTTTAAGTCTTTTATAGCAAGGAACATACCACAAAGGAGTGAAGTGGATCTCTGTTAATGAACTCTCGTCTTTGCAATTAGGGGTCCTGAGAGATCACAAGCTATTTCTCCATACTTTTCCCTCAAATCCTTCTGAAAACCAAGTCCAGAACACAACCTGATAGACTGCTCTACAAATTCTGACTTTTTTACAGCCAATTAATATCCTTTTATTTTAAAAGTAACATTTATTTTTTCTTTTTACTTTTTGTAATGGTGGTTGAACTGACTCCACTTGCGCTCTGTAGTTATTTCCAGGATACCACAGAATCACAGAATGGTTAGGGTTGGAAGGGACCTCTAGCCCCTTCCTAGGAGATCATCTAGTCCAACCATTGCCCCAGAGCAGGGTCACCTGGAGCAGGTGACCCAGGAATTTGTCCAGGTGGGTTTGGAATGTCACCAGAGAGGGAGAATCCACAACTTTCCTGGGCAATCTGTTCCAGTGCTCTGACCTCCTCAACGTAAAGAAGTTCTTTGTCATGTTGACGTGAAAATTCTTGTGKTTTAGTTTATGGCCATTGCTCTTTGTCTTATTGCTGGGTACAACTGCAAAAAGTCTGGCACCATCCTCTTGGCACCCATCTTTGAGATATTTATATGGACTGATCAGATCTCCTCTCAGTCTTCTCAAGCCTAAACAGGCCCAGGTCCCTCAGYCTCTCCTCACAAGAGAGGTGCTCCAGACCCCTCATCATCTTTGTAGGCATTTGCTAGACCCTTGTTTCTCTTGCGCTGAGGAGCTCGCAAGTGGACAGAGCACCTCTTCCTGATGCACCCCAGGATACCAGCTGCCCTTCTGGATGAAAGGGTTCCCAGCACCCACAACGCAGATATTTGGTTCCTGTCTCGAGGTACAATTGCCAAGTGTTGGTTATGTTCACTCCCCTTTCCCACGCTGCTCTGGTGAGAATTCATCTCTCTGAAATAAGGCTGACTAGATGGATAAGGTTATCCTTATAAGGTGAGAGCTCAGCAGTATAATGGTGGTAATTCATTGCCTGATGTGGTCTGTGATTAGATTTTCCTTTTTTCTTAGCCACATGACAAGGCTACAATTCAAAGTCATATTCTGATTGATGAAAAGCCCAGACTTTTCACACCCTCTGACATTTCCTGTTGTTAAGATTGAGTTTTTAAGAGAAATTCTTTCACCTCTTGGCAGTGTGAATAGTTGGTAGCCTGCTTACATACACCTGACAGCACAGCTTGTTTCTATAAGGTTCCTTGCTACCATTGTGTTCTGGCTTTATATCTATAAAATGAATTTCAAATTATTCTCCATGTTAAAAATTCAAAGTACAGCTTCACAGGCACTTTTTGATAGATTACTTATATTTCTTTGGAGTCACAGAGCAATATTCTCCAAAAACCCATTTATTAATATACTGAAACATAAAAATGAGAGAAAGAATCAAAATTTGATGTAAAATGCAGTGTTTTGCACATTTACACTTCACCCCACAGCAAGAGAAAAGGAGTTGCATATGAAAATAAGGCTGAGAAAAATCTCAGTAAAAGCTAAAGCTCAGAAGATCTGCCAAGATGTCTGAGGTCAGTTCAAGTTTTCATCCTCCCCAGCAAAARACATGATAAATTGCAGTCCATATGCTGTACATATAAATATGTTTGCAAATTATGTTAATACAGGGCACATCAGGCATGAACATTGCTGAAATATTTATAATGTGTTTAAAGACTTATGCAACCTCAGCAGTTTTACATATTAAATGAATCCCATTCACAATAATAACACTTAGTATTTATTAGCTGCARTGTGGTTTTGCAAATATAATTAATATCCAAAACATTGAGAAACAGGCAAAGCATCACTATCCACTCTTAATACCTACTGCTGGTTTTTAATTAATTAGCAAATACTTCTGCAAAATAGCATTGTCTGAATGAATAGCATCAGTCTGAAGTGCTATTAGGTATGGATGGATTGCTATTTTTAATTTCCACTTTGGAAAAGTCTAAACCACATAGTGATAAAAGCTGTTGGGCTGTTATCCAGCCTTTTGTGTCAATAAATTCTCAATTTATGTCTTCTTTCCGTAGATCAACAATACACTACTCCTTCAACAGGTTCCACTCAAGAACATCAGCAAGACTAGAGAAGCACTCAAATGACAACTGTCACAGTGAAGGAGGCTGTGGCTTTTTTCCTTTGCTAACCCATTCTGTTTTTCCTGAAGGACACCTGTGCAGACAGCTGTGCAGATCAGCTTGTTTGTCAGAAATGGACTTGATCTGTACAGTACTTACTAATTTATATGTCTGCTGCATTTTTCACTGCAATGCATACATCACTCCCTAGGCATCTATTTATTAAGACTAGCACAATGAATATTTAAAGATGAAGAGTCTAGAATCAAACTCCTGAGTGCACATTAAATTGCTATGTGACCTGTTTTTCCAAACTGGTGAGCACTTCCAGGTTCAGTTAATGCCAAAAAGACTTTTCTRTTTGAAAAATTCGGTCATCTCTTTAGGACTCTGCCAGTGAACCACACAGCCTACAGAATACAAGATTATTTGTACTGAGCTACAGACTTTTTACAAGAATTGAACAATCTGACTTCTGAGATTATCAAAACTTAAATATTTTTGTTTAAAGTTGAAATTCACCTGCAGTGTCATCACTAGCACAATTTTTTTAGCATTTATACTATCAAATCCCAGATTTTCTACAGACCATTTGAGGGCTTAGATTTCTCTCTAAGTGAGACCATCGTTCTACAAACTAGGTAATAAGAAGTCATTTTCACACTGAAGATATATAAACTTCAGCTTTGACAGTTAAAACATGAAAAGAAAGAAAGAGAACTTTGTACATTTTTAAAATTATTGTTCTGTTGCTTTGCACAAGACCACCTACCAACCATCTACCTTCTGTGACTGAAAGAGAGAGAGTAGTGCAGGTTGAATCCTGTTACTATTTACTTTCAGTACTTCTTTATTCAATTTATATTTATGGAAATGAACAAGACTATTTGGTAGGTAGAAGTTGCTCAGCATAAGCTAAAGAATCACAAATTAGGTATAGGGAATTAGCTCARAATTATACAGTTAATGGTACACAAAGTTAATACTCAGAAAGTCTTGGCCTAACAGTTCCAGATTATGTCACTTAATAGTCAATATCCTTTGAAACCCTAATCCAATAAGGTTTTACTAATTAATAAATTATGCAGTAAAATAGTACAACAGCTTTCAAGCTTTGTACATTATTTCTGGGACAATATTACAGTATTAGGCTTCAGATAATGAAAAAAAATACCCTCTCAAATATGCTTGAAGTGAACCTGTAACAAAAATAGGATTTTTCAGCACTTTCCTTATACATGGACGGGTGGATTATCTATAAGAATGATATTCCTTTTATGTTATTTACATGCAAGGACACTTTTTATTACTCAAAAACATAATTCATAAATTCATACAAATCCTTTAAACTAATTTAACTCAGTGGGCTTTTAAGAGATGATATGCTGCTGACACGGTTGGAGAACAAAGAGAACTTCCCATTTATTGGCAAGTTCCTTTGCTTAAGAGAAATGAGTTTCTTGTCCATTTAGGGAAGAATGTTTGTCAAGTTCCACAATTAAGGGCTATTTTAACACAGTCTAAAAAGAGGACCTATCTCAGTGATTATTATCAGACCTATAGCTCAATTACCAAAACAGAAACAGATAAAAAGGTTGATATTGTGWGATTTCTAAACTTCTTCATAGTAATTCTAATTCTATTCATGGCCATTTTTCTTAATAGCCACTAGTAACTGGATCTAACAGCACTTAAAGAAAAAAAATTAGAATATAGTTTCTAAGATTGCAATCAATTCTGTCTTGAAAATTACTACCAATGGCACCACAAAGCACAAGGTCAGACCTCTCTTGAGCACTCGCTGGTTCACTTCACTCATCCAGAGCAACTCATTTCCCAAGTGCCAGCCTCCCCCARCCAGCCTGGGTGCCAAATGTCAAGCTGCAGTCTCTCTGGCCTGTGCAATACTGCAAGTTACTGAGAGTGTCAATCAGATAACACTGCTAAGTTCTGTTGACAGAGCACAATAAAGGCAAGGCTGCACTTCATTCACTGACAGTTGCACAGTGCATGTGGTTGTAGCTGCTTCTTTGGGTCACTATACAAAGCAAATTTACTTGTGAATATGCACTTGGGGCTGTTCTGCTGAAGAAGAGGGTGCTGGTTTTACTTAGCCATTTCTGTGACTATAAATGTTCATCTTGAAATATTTATTTCTAAAAACTTGTTGAAATGCCCTGTCTTCATGCAGTAACTTCCAAACCACTGCCAGCTGCAACACAAGTGGAAGATAAAATTCAACCAGAGAAACATGATTTTGGCACAGAAAGCAATACAAAAAGGGGAAGGCTGAGCCTTCAGATATTTCTTATCACACCCACCCTTTGCCTCAGCCATACACACACAAGACCTCCATCAGTGATGCAGATTACTATATTTATTCAGAAGCCTTGGACTATTGTCCCATTTTTCCTTATGGCCTATRTTCCACACTTTACTTCATTTTTACTCAAATCAGCATTTCTTTGTGCCTTGTCAGCCAGCAGCTGATGGAAGAAAAGCCATAATCATTCCAGAATATCCCACAGCTGCAGTCATGACCTTCCAGGTGACATCTGGCTCACAGATGCTCACCTCAGCCCACAGCACCTGGTAGAGGCAGCTCACCAAAGGCACCACACACAAGAGAGGCAGCTTTCCTCCAATGCTGCTTCAGCATTCCCCTTTCTGAGAAGTTCCTGAAGACTGTGCTTATGGCAGAAGAACCAGCATGAAAAGGGCAGAGCTGAAGTCAAAGCCAGCTTTTCAGAAGGGAGATCCCTYCTGTTGGGCTGTGTGCAGGGGACAGGGCTGGACAGGGGCAGCACCTGAGCCAAACAATTCTCAGGAYAACTGTGAGAAACCAGGAGAGCTGAGGGGAAAGTCAACTGCACAGGAAACAACATTTTCAACAACACACAGTGCATACAGTACAACCACCTGAGAAAACCCACAGYCAGCAGACAAAAGTGTGCTTTTAATTCACCTCTTCCACATCCCTGCAGACTCTGTGGTAACCTGTGGTTAGTGCATCTTATCAGACCTAGCCTTCAGTGCCTCTGGGCTAAGGCACTACTAATTGTTAAAATGAAACACAGACAAATTAGAAAGTCCAGCTGTGTCAGTTTTGAGTGATTCAGCTGCTGAAAGTTTAAAAGCTGCACTCTACACAATTTCTTTAGTGTTGAACAGTAAGAATTTGGTGATACTGGTAGACAAATTAAATTATTTATCTAGAATGTATTCATAAGTTTCCATGGAACTCATCTAGAAGGCAAAACTGATGGAAATGTCACCYACTTCAAAAGAAAGCTGCATCCCTAGAGGAACTACAGTTTTATTTATCAAATAACAGTTCACAATAACCTCCTGTGGTTCTGATACAAATTTTTTAAAAACCCCCAAACAACCAACCCTAGGTAATTTGCTTGCCAGGTACTAATAGATTTCTTTATACACATCAGTTGATACTGAACAGCTATTCTGAAGGCAAAGGTGATATATCWATTTAACTTGCTGAGCATATTATCAGTAGACTGCCCTGTCTTTTAGGAAAACAAACCTGATAAATGTAGTTCCAAACTAGACTCAAATACAGAAAAATGCATTATTTCTATTGAAATCTATTTGCAAGGCCTATTTCTATCAAAAATAGAAATAGACTTTAACTGCAGTGAGATAGGTATTAACTCTCCTTCACATAAAAACCCACAAACAAACAAAAACAAGCAAAATCAACAAAAAGAACAAACCAAAAACAACCACAAACAAAAAAAAACCAAACCAAAACAAAAAAAAACCCTACCAAACAAAACCCCAAGACCACCACCACCACAACCACCACAACAACAACTCACTTTGTTCACTACTCTAATTCAGATAGCAAACACTACTCAACTCCTGTGGCTAGAGGAATCATAAGAAAACACTATGTTTTCACTTTATTTGCCTACATGTTCCCTGGTGCATTTAAGGACTTAATTAGTCTCCAAGTATATATGTTGTAAAGAAATAACTACTTCTGTATTTTCAAATATGTTCTTCCAYGATTCTCTGTCATGAAGAGACTTGCATTAACTGGTGGGCAAACGCAGCTGCAACGTATTCTAAGGGTGAGAACCAAACCTAAGCTGACAGGGAATATGGGATTTGAGCTCTGGAGCAAGGTCAGGGCTCCTGAAGCCACAGCCACAGGGAGGGGGCGTCAGAGCCCACCCATGCAAGGAGAAGAGCTGGGAAGGAGCAGCTTCCCAGGCCTGCCCAGGCCACTGCACTCCTGCTGTGCAGGAAGCTGCAGGTCTGACAGATGAGCACAGCACAGCTGCACCAAAAGAAACACTTCAACAAGTACAAAGTGGATGCCTGCCTTGTTTGTGCAAGCTGTGTATAAATATCCTTAAAATACCAGAATTTTTAATAGTTGTAGAATTTTTCGAATCACCACCACAAAACCAAGAATAAAGTTTCCTATCTTTCCTTTTAATTAAATTTTTTTTGTTGTTGTTTTTTTGGGGGGTTTTGGGGTTTTTTTTGTTTAAGGTATTCTTTAATCTTTTTGCATTTGGATTATTGACTGGAAGTAACTGTTGGAGAAGCCAGGGAAAAAACCCTGTTCAGTTATTTTGCCATTACTGTAATGAAAACATATACAGTTTTTTGCCATTYAAATATTTTTTAACTAATAATACATTTAAGATAGCTGCATTACAACAAGCTCTGAGGAACAAGATATTGAGTGAGTTTTAGTATCCAAACACGAAATTATAATTGTTTGGGAGCTGATTTGTCAAATCTTTAGCTGGACCCCTGGAAAAACCTCATTTTGACAAGAAAATAAACAGTTGCTCAAGTACTTTTCTATGCCAGAATGAGGAAAATGGCTGCTGCTGCCATACATAGATGGGATGATGGAAGTAACTCAAWAAACCCATGCAAAGCTACCTGGCAGCCTTTAGAGGATTATGAAGGAAAGGTCAAATGCCCTTGTATGTGGCTGTTAGCGGAAAGCAGCAAAAAGCAGGCAGATTCCTGAAAAGGGAAAACAGACACACAATGCCAGGTCTGACTTCCCTGTGCATAAACCCACTCAGATTTTCAACTCATCCACAGCTCTGCTCGCTTCAGCACCTGCATTAGCACAGGATTGCCCATGTCATAAGAAATCCCAAGTCACAGTAATCTAACAAAATAATATCAAAATCCCACCTCCCACCTCCAACAAAACTTTTAGAAAAACAGCCATAGAAAGTGGTCCAGGTCTTTTGATGCAGCACCCTGTGTCAATAATGGAAGTAAAACATGTGTCTATAGAGGGAATCACTCCTTCTAGGCTTCAGGGCATATTTGCTACAYTGACACTGATGACAACATTCATGAAACAGTAACATGAAGTAGCAGGTACAGGACAAAATATAGACACTACTTTTTCACATTATAGCAGTACCCACAATGTAACAGGAATTTCCCTCATCTCCAAAGATAGGAAAGTTCCTGACTTAAATAGCCTGGGATACACCAGGGACCTTGTTGCTGCCCCTCTAAGTAGAAGACACTCAGAAACTGTGATGATGGGGAGAGGTTTGAAAGCTTTGAGAAAGACTGAACAACACCCCCTTCTTGGAGTGTTTTCATAACTGAGAAAAACTGTCAACACTAAAACAGGTCAAAAACCACAAAACCAACAGGTTAAAAATTATCTACACTAATAAATAAAAACAACTRCAGTCAATGAAAGTATTTTAGCTGTACTGAAAAAAATTCAAAATACCATATGAAAACCAAACAGGAGCCTTGATGCTATAGTTTGAGATAGGAAAATACAAATACAAGCTCYAAAACTGCTTTCAGTTTACTGGGGAAACGGGGTGGGGGGAGAGAAATCAACTGTCTCCTGGATTCAACTGCTTAAATAAAAATTTTATAATGTGGAGRGGGAGAGTAATTTGATGCTATTGCTACTCAAATTGACTCAATTTGATAAGGAGAATTACCTTAAATCTAAACACTACAGGGTGGGCCAGGGCCAAAACAGACACAATCGCCAGCATGTAGCTGGCCTTGGATTTACTGTTAGCAATAAAGCCACTTGCACACCTGTACTGGCAGGTGAAGGAGCAACCAAACTTCTTCATTTCTCAAATCTTTACCCCTGCATTGCTCTCAGTGTGAGCATGAGTTGAGCTCTTCAAAGGAAGAGGAAATTCCTCTAACCCTCTGGAATTTAGGAGACCAGCCAGTGGTCACAGAGATGGTTCAGGGCACCCAGGTCTCCGTTGTTTTGACTCCTTTGTGTAAGTCTGTCGTTGGACTCTCACCTCAAAGAAGAAGCCACACAAGAAAATAAAACAGCTTTCATAGCTTACTCTCTCTGGGACTAATTAAACTAGTCCACAGTAGTCCTGCTCAGAGCTGTGATGAAGAAATGAAATGAGAAAGGAGCTCTCAGTGTGTGGAAGTGAAATCATGGTGCGGCAGGTCTCTCGCTGGACAGTTTGGCGGCTCAAATAACTGAGCTGTTATCCCTCTGAAAAATGACCAACGGATCTTACTTCTAATAATGTCTCTCTGTAGTAATTACCTGTCCTTTGTATCATCAATCATAACAGAAACAGGTGTTGAAAATGTAAACCACACAGAAAAAAGACACAAGGAGCTCTGCAGAGAACACTTGGGTTGACTTCCTGCACAGAAATAGAGTCACATGGACATCTGTCTAATCTATTCTTAAAATCCTTCAGCAGGAGATTACATCTTCATTAAACCTCAAGGCAGCCTTTTCAGTGTAAAAGCCTAATACAAAGATATATATAGTACCACAGCTCTGATAAAATAAATCTATCTGGAGTCACTTTATCTTTCCTAATCAGTAYCTAGAGACATTACGCTTCTGGCGCCAACCACAACTGCACTTAAATCATGCCTGTGGAAAAACTAGAGAAAATTTATTACCTAAGGCAAGAAAAAAATCATCAGGAATATTCCCTAATGCACTTCTGAAAGTAGCAACACACACAAGATAATATAAATAGGTGTGAATTTCAACTGAAATTTTTGAAGAAGTATACTGGAAGAATACATGTTATACTATGTTCCATGCTGGCAAAGCTCTTCCAAAGGCAAACAGAACAAGGAAACTGGTAGGTGGCAATGTCAGCSTTCTTAATAAAGGTTCAAAAGCTTTTTCCTTGGCATATATTTACCGGCATTTATTCTTTGGCTTTGTACCACAATAAAGCACAAATTTTTAAGTCACTATAGAATCACCAGACATATACATTTGATTATTGGCAAAACCAGGACAGCCTAAATGGGCATTCAGAATCAAAGGGTAAATACTACATGRAGTGTTAAAGACAGATTTGGCAGAACATATCCAAGAATGTCTCTGTTACACTAGTGTTCTCTCAAAGGAAAAAGACTGAAATACACCTAAATTTGCAAAGCAGTTTTAGAGCCTTTCAACGTGTATTTTGTTTCCCAGCACTGATTCTCTCTACCATGTCTCAACTTTTGAATATGGCCAATGGTCAAGATCAATGTTTTAAAATGAAAGCTGAGATTTTCAAGTCTGACAGTAACACAGAAAAAATACCAAATATACTTACATATATAAGTCAATACATATACTTACATATATAAGTCAATAGCTATTTCAAGTGTACTCCTAAAGAAACTATATTAGATAGGATTTTTTTTGGTCTCAGAAGTAATTTTTAAATTCTATGGGATATAATATCAAATATATGTGGTATATACTCGCAGCAGTCTCTGGATCTGATGGTTTAAAAGCAGTACCCTAAATGTACAACTGAGAGCATCTAAATAAGCAACTGCCCTAGTAATGAAAAGCCCTGGTCATGAGTCTATCTTCTCTAACCTTTCATGATATATAAATATATGATATATGAACTTTTCATGATATATGGAAACATGGATTGTAATATTTCCTTATTTATCATAGGAAGCAAGATCTCYTTCCTTCACTGTGAAGGGAAATGAAAGACTCCTGCCTGTCAGTGTTCCTGCCCAACGAGCTCCACAGCTAAATATTCCTTCAGTGTCCATCCCTGTCCTGATTCCTTTCCTCTCTCTCCACAAAATACACCTACACAACAGGCAGGTTCTGGAAGTTACACAAATCTTTATTTTAAATGTGCTAAGCTATAAACTTATTTCGTCATATTTACATTATCAGTGCCATTGATTTTCCTGTGAAGCCTACAGCATTTTCTGCCTCTGTTCTGTGTCCATAYAGCACCACAAAAATGCATGCTGCTTCTCAATCAATCAAAGCTCCTAGTTATTTACAAAATACTATTTAGTAAAAAGAAAAGGGCTTTTTTTGTTTGTAGTGATTTTTTAATGAGTAAATCTTTTGCTGTTAAACCTATTAGCTTACCTCTGACAGAACAGCTAAGTTGAATAAAGCTTTCCTGATATAAGCAGACATGTAAAACATGCTATGTGATACAAGAAAATCTCAGAAATCAATTTGCTAAGCATGGCATAGTCTTTTATAAAAAAAGTGCCTCACAGCAAAAATTAAAAAAAGGAACATCTCTCCTTGTTAAGTTTTGAAGATAATAAATTATTTCCCCTGTTACAATGTTAGAAAAATTATATTCTTGCAAGCTTGATGTATTGKCCATGTTATTCTTTTCTCAACAGTAGAAAAAAAGTGAATTTGAAAGAAAAAATCCTGACAAAAAAATTCTGCAAATTTCCTTACTGGGAGGAAAAAAAAAACAAGAAAGCCTTTTTCTTGTTTTCTTGTCTCTCTGCCTGGAAAAACTCCTGTCACCTTCACTTTGATAAATGCTTGTGTAGCATAGTTCAAGACTGCGTCTCACAACCTCTACCCTGCAGCAGCTGGGACTTCTAGCTTAAAACATTAATTCAATTTTATTTCCTTCTTTTTTCTTTTACTCAGACTGAGAGATATTTGGTTTTGTTTTCTTAGAATGAAAAAAGGAATCCCTGGAAAAATACATTTTTACATGAAATATTTAAATTGGAGTGCACAGGTGGGAAGTTTCACTCTGAAAATCAGCAAGKTGAACAGTTTTTCTCTCTGACCAGTCTGTCTGATACAGCATAGCCAGGATTTACTAATGTAGCATAARGGAGGAGAATTTATCTCAGCCTTACTCATCTTAAATATAATCTTCATGAATCCTACTACATTGAAAGAAAATCCATGGACTCATCAGCCCATGCCAGAGACAGTATGTATATGAGAAGAATCAGCAGAGGCTGGCATTAAGAGRGGTGGTAAGAAGCCTCTACACTCAGAAGATACTCTGACACCAGCTCAAAAGCAGCCAGTCCCCGAGCCTGTAACTCCACAGTATGGAGTAATGTATATGCTGCAGTTTATTTAGATGTTTTCCACTGCCACAACAGCTATAATGCATGCAACATGGTCAGTGATTAAAAACAAAGAGCAGTTTGGAGCCCTCACAAAAATGCAAGCCCAGATAAAAATCATAGTCACTCTCAGTGTTAAGGAAAATGAAAAATGAAATAWAATGGCAAGTAATGTAATCAAAAAACAGATTGAAAGAAGCACGCCCTGCCAAAATAAACAAGAAACATAGAATTGTGTAACTCTTAATTCCCTTTTTTTTTCTATTCAGAGCTTAACTGGAATGGGGGGGCAAAGTACACAAATGAATGGTAAAAAYTCAGAAAGCCCAGCCATGTTTCCCTTCATTTCAGAGACAGGGTTGTCTCAGCTCTCAGTCTAATCACACACTTAATCCAGCCCTGCTKCTTCACACTCACCTTTACTATAACAAGTCACACAGGAGACCAATGCTCACTCCATGTGAGCATGTGCACAGTGTCACGTGTCACAAAGCTTGCATACAAARCCACACACCAGCACATGCTCAAGCAGCAGCAGCTTCCCTTAAAATTCCCAGTCCTTACTGGGACTGCATTTAGGCTTCTAAACCTACCCTTACCTCACCTTCATTACAACAAAACAAATGATCTGAGAACCAGATTTGACAGTAAAGTTAAGAATTACTTTCTCTCTCCCAGAACATCACAGAATCATCAGTGTTTGAAGAGASATTCAAGATCATCCAGCCCAACTGCCAACCCAGCACCAGCACAATCACCAGTGAACCACATATAATCCCAAAATGCTCTCCTCATTTATTCTTGCTCTCTACAAATCCTCCAGCCCCACTGCAAAGCTGAGAAGACAACATCTTGTTAGGAACTGGCAAGAACACAAGAAGTAATTTTCTCTTCTCGAACAAAGAGAAGACCCAAACGTGATCCCTGAGTCTAAATCCTATTCAAGGCCCTTCACCAACAGGTTCCCATCATACCTTCTGTCATGGTTTGACCAAGGCAGATGCTCTAGGAGCTGGATTAGGGTTGAAGCCTTAATTCTCCATTTGCTCAACTCCCAGTAGTTCCTACCCCTGACACAGGGTCAGTGAAGTTGGACAGGACTGTTAAGATGGTCATTCTAAACATGAGATATTTAGGAAACTGATCCAATCAAACCTCATTTAGCAACCTCTCAGCTCAAGAGATACCTTGGAGCCAATGAACAGAAGAAAATTAGCTCCTCTGCTGCTCTGATCCCAGTTTTACTCTGCAGAAGCCATCTAACTTGAGTTCGCATTTGCTTATGAAGACCTTCTGTAAAAGGTTAATTTTTCTCACTAGTGTGCAAGGACATACACAAAATCGTAATGTCACCAAAAAGCAAGCACATCTGAAGTGAGTTGCATCACCATTTTTTTCTCCTATTTTAAAGAGAAGATTGACTTCCCTGAAATGAGAAAAGACACACTATATTGTAAACATGAACTGCAAAGAAGCATCAGCAGAATGGTACTGTTGTGACATTCAGAATGTTAACAAATTAAAAATCTTTCACAGAGTAATTGCATTGGTAAAGAAACTGCATAATGCTTTGCCTGGAAATTACATCCTCGTGCAACTTAGCACATTAACCAACACAAGATAAATGACTCTTGGTCTGGTTTCTGGTGGCAAATGGGGGAATGCCATGGGAGCAAAAAAGGAGTTGATTACAGAATTTGAAAGATAAAAGGCAGAAAAGCAARACAACAAGAAACAAATGTGAAACATCTCATGGCATACGTAAAATTAGTACCTCTTGATCAACTTGAATTCATTTGAATTACCTAGTGGAATTGTAGCATATTTTAAATTACATGCTGGTTAAAGAAATTCCTGTGGGAAGGGATCCCTTCTCTGTGATCACTGGATATTTTCCTAGGAGACATTAGTAATGTTCTTCATTAACAGTAATAGCTACAATACAGTAAAGGAGAGGGATTATATATGAGGTATCACAGTCTATGCATTCCTACACGACTGTGGGAATAGCCAGATGAGCCCTGGAAGAGGTAAACTGCACTAGCTGTGACAAAGGGACCTTCTGAGCATGGGAGGACTGAAGCATTATGAAGAAGCAACCAGTAACAGCATGTCAGTGGTTGTAAAGATAAGGCAGAAGCATCTGTACTCTGGCTTAACCTCCATGCAAGCATGYTTGGCACAAACACTTGTTAGCCATGAACAATGAATTTTTACTTTTCACCATACCTATGCCAGTAAATGCTATCATTCAAATGCCTGCAGGAAGCAAATGCCCCGCAGACACATGCGTATTCTAATGTAATTCTGTAGCAAGTTTTGAAAAGCAGCCAAAGAGACATAAAGAAGTCCAACTCTATACACAGCTTTCTAAATTTTCTAATACATAAAGAGTTCCACTTGCCTCTACTCATGAATATTTCTATATRGCATTTTCTGAAGTAGAAGAGAGTAGTAGAGTACATCTTTCATTTTTCTGGATCTCTCCAGACCTATAGAGCTCCTCTAGCTCTCTCAGACAGTACTAGTTCTACATMTCACAGTTCTAACAGCTTGTTTTTAACTTGAGTCTGGTTTTAACTTGATGGCTGTGAGGGAATTTTATTTTATTTGCATTCTTGCATGCCCAAAGTGCCCAAGCCAGTTACACGTGGATAAAACTTGAAATTCCCAGTTTACACGATGTTCRAATGTGATGATTAACTGGATGGATGCCTGTAAACTCTTGACATAAATTTCCATTCCACACATTTAAAAATTATAGGAACATGAAGAGGACTTCAGAGTGTCTCTGCAAAAGGCCTAAACCAATCTGTAATAATTTCAGAATATGGTAGATTTTTATTCTCCTATCAAAGTACCAGCACAGATGTAGCATGATGGATTGACAGAGTGATTATTAGATATACCCACTTCAAAATATTATTTATTTCTGTTGTCAAAACTGGTGCCAAGCTTTGAAACAGGATGGACAGTTAAATACAAAATGTACCTTAATTCTAGCTATTACCTTCACTTCCTTCAATAGATGGTTTAACAACATTTTAAAATTCATTTGTACTGGCCATTCCTTTGTGATGTATACCTTAAAACACAGAAAATCTAATGATCTGGTCATTCAAAGCAAGAATGCAGATGTGCAATTATTTGCCTCTTATTAATAATCTCACTGGTAYATCCAAACTGGAGAGCAGAACTGAATAGCCAATTTATTTCTCAGTCAAACTGAGCCAAGAGATTAATGAAATTATGGGGTCAGCAGCAGCAATGAAATAGTAGCCTGGAGCTCCTGACTTTYTGAAATATCTTTTATTTTTAAATGTTTAACAAAAATGTATATTCTTAGTTTCTATGCTTACAATTACACTTTTCAGACTCAATATATCTAAAACTATGTTTTATATTTACCCATGTATATATATGCTGTGAAAATAAAAATAGTTCTTGTGTGTGATTCAAACCCGAAAGACTCCCCAAATATTTGGCCTTTTATGGCAGTCAMAGCAAGGAGAATACAAAAGCAATACTCACTCTTCAAAGCTGAGAGTTTCTGAACATGGCTCAATGGAGATTGGTAACAAGAGGTTTCCTCAGGGGTCCCCATTGGCACCCCCACAGTGTGCTATCTCCATCAGTGACACCGWCAGTGACACTGAGTACACCCTCAGAAAATCTACCAAGAGCAAACTGAGTGGTGTGGTTGACACACCTGAGGTATGGGTCACATCCAGAGGGACCTGGACAAGCTTGAGAACTGGGCCCAGGGAAACATCATRAGGTCCTGCACCTGGACAGCTCCCAGCACCCACACAGGCTGGAGATGAACAGATTCAGAGCAGCTCTGCTGAGAGGGAATTGGGGCTGCTGGTGGATGAGAGGCTGGACATGAGCCACTGATGGGCCCTTGCAGCCCAGAAAACCAAACACATCCTACACTGCACCCAAAGCAGCATGGCCAGCAGGGCCCCTCTGCTCCACTCTGGTGGGATCYCACCTGGAGTGCTGCATACAGTTTTGGGTCCTCAGCGCAGGAAGTACACGGACCTGTTAAAGCAGGTCTAGAGGGGGGCCACAGACATCATCAGAGGGATGGAGTATCTCTCCTACAAAGACAGGCTGACAGARCTGGGGTTGCTCAGCTCAGAGAAAGAAGACTGGAGAAATCTTAGCRTAGCCTTTGAGTAATGAAAGGGGGATTAAAAGAAAGGTGGGGACAGTCCTTTTAGTAGAGTCTGTTGCAACAGGAAAAGGGGTGATGGTTTTAGAACAAAAGAGGGTAGATTTAGAGTAGGTGTAAAAAAGATATTTTATGGTGAAGGTGATGAGACACTGCAATAGGTTGCCCAGACAGGTGGTAGRTACCCAATCCCTGAAAACATTCAAGGCCAGGTTGGATGGGACTCTGAGCAACCTCATCTAGGTCAAGATGYTTATTGCAGGGGGTTGGACTAGATGACCTTTAAGGTCCCTTCCAAACKAAGCTATTCTATGAATGTGTATACTCMATTGTCTTGGATGATATTACTACACATCCATCCACATATGCAGGACCTCCATATGTGTATTTTCATTTCTCTCAGGAAYAGCCATTGGCAGTTCAGACTGCCAGAAATTATTGGAATGCTTTTAGTGTTCCAGTTCTTCTTAGGGATATCTGATAAAATTGTTTTCCAGTTGATCAAACTTGTTTTTAAGGGACCAGGGAAACTGGTGAGGCTTGAAGAAATTGATAAAATCCATCTCACTACAAACTGATGCCTTGCTATATGGATGAAGTTGGATTTTGTTAGTTTTGGCAGTTTTCTGCAGATACTAAAAAGCTGATGAATACAAATACTGCCTCTTTCACGTTTGTTTTCTACGCCATTATTTGCACAGACTGGACAAATTTTTTYCTGCTTAACTTAGACTCATTAAAAAATTGCTCCTGTGGCATCACTGTGTATATGCTACCACACAGCACCTCTGGTCAAAGGTGAGAATTCAGTGATCCCTTGTTATTCCTCATATAAGTATACAACTGGAGAGAAACCACAGGAAAACCAGATTTGCAGATGATTGCACAACAGCTATCTCTGCTATGCTTGATCTGCAGCCTACAGGAAACAACAAACTTTCTCATTAGTGARGTTTAGATCTCTTCCATGGTAACCTAAGTACAGGTCTACCACATGSACATATCCTGCATCAGGATTCCAATAGCTGAGCTTCTCCTTTTCATTTCATCTCCTGTTTCCTAGGAGTTTGATGTTTTATGCTGAAAATTATCTTGTTTTCTGGGAAATAAGSAACACTGTCTTTAGGAAAACTTGSGTAGGACTCACATTATTTGATATAAATGTCTTCACTGTCTATCTGAACAGCTGGCTTCCTTCACAGACAATGTTACACAGAGTGAAAAACACCACTTCTATRGTAAGATCTACCTGACCTACACAGACATTTAATTCTGGATATCAGGAAATGTCAGAAAAGCATTTTTCTCTCAACTGAGTATCAAGACATCCTGGCATGAYTGGGTCTGATTTAGATTATCTACCCTGTAGACATCTGCCTTTGATCAGATGATCCCACCCCTAGGTGGCCCAAATTGGACACAGCAGACAAACAACTTTACTCATCATTTTTACATAATGACTGTGGTTAAGCAAAACTGAAATGGAAGACAGTATCTGTGGAACAAAAAAACCCCAGTGTTTACTGCTGTGATATGAAATCAGTGGCTTAACAATCTAAACAGAGACAGCTTATCAAGGCCTTACCTTTGGGGATAGTAATCTGACAGCCCAGGTCACAGTCCTGCTGCAACTGATAAAAAGCCACTTCCTGCAGCCGAGCACGCTCCAGCTCCGAGAGGCTCTGAACGGGAACTGACTTCAGCCGAACGCTGCGCCCTGACATGCTGTTCCAAGTGAAATCACCCTACAGGAAATCAAATGGAAAARTATGAAGCATCATATGGTATGCACAGTTTAATAAACAGAACCATCTCTTTTACTGCTAGAAAAAACAACACAGGTTCTTCTCACCAAAAGGCCATTTTCTCAGACATCGCTAACTTTTCAAATGTCTGTTTTTCCTAGAGCAGCATTCCCTAAAAGGGATACAGACATGCAAAACAAGAAGTCAATTATGTCTGAAGCCATTTAATCAAGTATTGTTGCAAAAACACTAGGATACCAGTAACAAAAAGCACAAAGCAGGGAAGGGGGGGAAAAAMGCATCCTTGTCTGCTTTTCCCAGTTTACTTTCTCTGTACTGTACTTGACTGCTACTTAATTCTCTTCGCGCACCATCGGTCAGAGCAGCAGACCTCCACGGCCAACATCCATCTTATCTCCCACATCTTGCTCATCCTACTCCAGCAGCCTTGGAGAGTGCACTGGCAGAGCCCCTTTTYCAACATATCTCATCTCCTCCTTATGACAAGGCTGTGTTTAGAATATGATCAACTAAAGGACAAGACATTCCATGTTTTTAAACAGCTGCAATAACAACCTATTTGTTAACATTTATAGAGGAAAACAGCATGAGATATGCTACATCTCTGTAAGGTACCAATTATGCTTGGAAAGCAAACCAAAAGCTTTAGCTGTTGTATAYCCCACCTGTGAGAACCTACACAAAAAACTTGTCCCAGTATTCAGCTTATTGGGCCAGAGAAGTAATCATCACTCAAAGAGAAGAGCAAGCACAAACACARCCTTAAAGCCTGACAATTAAAGTAAAACTTCCAGAATTCATCTCRAAGAGCACAGATTAGTATGGGAGAGAAAGAATTTGTTTTTCATTCTAACCATGTTAAAAAATAAACATCAGTCTTGTCAGTAAGTATAACCTGATGCAGCTGCTGATAATGAAAAAACTCTGATGCACATCAGCTGGGCAGTAAGAAACTCACCAACCTGCTTTTTATCACAGCATAGCAGACTTACAATTAATAAACTTCACTCTTGTTTTCAGTTTAAATTTCAACATCTATACCTTCACTGCATACTAATTTTTTTTCACTGTAAGCTTACAATTCATCTGTTCTACACATCCATCTGCAGTCAAAGAATGTCCACTGACTTTAAAAATTATTGGCGGAAGCTCCTTAACATAAAAATCAGTAAAGTCAGACTTTACTTAGCAGTTATGCATCCTGATGTATGCGAACATGTTTTTGCACATTTCCATATATTTTGCCCATATATATGCATGTATATTTATATACACATGTACAACCTGTATATATATTTTTATTTAAGCACATATGCACACCTATGACTGTGTGAGTGTATTCACATAGAAGCATGAGACAAAAATCATTAACAAATGGTGCAGCACCATTTAGCAATACTTTAATCYTTTAGACTAAAGGAATGACACAGTTAACACCCTTTCTTGTGAGTCACGAAATATGTTTGAGTTCAGCAAGGATTTTTTTTTTTTTTGCCAGAGTAGTTTTAGTAAGTCATTAAGCAATCATAATAGATAAAGGCATTACCTCAATGTCAACAACTGGACCTCTATATCTCAATGCATGTACTATGATCAATGTCTTGATAGTATTTATATGCACCTGGGCTACATATGCAAAACTTCTGTGCTACCCCAGCATTTAACTACTGCAATTTRTTGCTTCWTTTTTTTTTCTCTTCACCTGTTCTTGCTTTTCTGGTGCCATACTGTTGACTAACCAGATTTAGTAACCTCAGACTAAAGATTTGCAGTGTTACAAGTCAAGCTGTGTAGCTTAACTCAAGCAAAACCAAACCAGCAAGAGTCACATAAACCTTATTTGAAAAACTGCAAGTAAACATTTACATTTTTTAAAAAGCTGTTGTCATTTATAGATAAAAGTTATCAAAAACATTATCCAAAAACCAGACAATGTATACAACAAAACTAATTCCTTTCCAACCCTGATAATGCAAAAGAAACTTTACAAGCACAGAAGAATGCCATTCAAACCTCGTGAACATATAATATAGAAAGTATTCTACAGTCAAAATGGTACAGACAGAGAAATATAGGTTTTTATGATGGAGTTTAGGGGTATTTTATCTTAAGTTATTTCTCCATCATGAGCATTTTCATAAACAAAAATATCATTGGTATGTCTACCATAAAAAATTTGAAATCYTAACCCTTAATATTAAAACAGGAATAGGAAGCAAAAATGACACCCCAAAGAAAATATTACGGTAACAGAATACACGTCCTGTTTCCTGTAGACCACAAAAAACAAGTGCAGCACAGGACTTCTAAGAATTACCACAAATWAGGCAAAAGTTCCTTAACTGAATTCTGCATGAACACATGAATTATTCCTCTTTTTCAGGAATGAAATAGAATTATGAAAAATATTTTATAATGAAATGAAAACCCAATTACAACAGAATTGCAATAAATGAAAAAAAACAAGTTTTTATTCTGCCAGTTTGCAAGGCCCCCATATGTTCTTGGCTGTCTAGCTAAAAGTTATTTGCAGCATCTGCACCTTGCAATGCTACCACAGGTTGCTGAGATTAAAGAGTGTGCAATCACTCTGCCCAATTGCTGTGCACTAAAGAAGACATTCCTTTTCAACACTTGATGGGTTTGATAAAATCTCTGCTAGGTCACATTAACATCAGTTTCAATTATGCTAATGGAACATATGACTTATAAACGAAAATATTTTTGGAAAATCATKAGGTAGGTAGGGCCAATGAAATCTTCTAATCTTTAAAGGCTCMAGAAAAGTTTCCTTGAAAAATTCTGTTTCATTTTGCAAATATATATCATTTATATATCACCCTCTTCTATGAGTCAAAACACAGTATTTGAGAATTTAATCTATTCAAATACTCCTATGCTTTACAAAACACAAGGTAAATTAAAGACCTCATCTTCCTCCTAAAGCACTGCACAGTTATACAAACAGCCTGTAAATATTGCAAAATCATCCAGGCTTGGGAGAGGTCCAGAAAAGTCAAGCCTCCCTTGAAGAATGGGTGCTGGTGTAATTACATCTGCCTAAAGCTATTCAGCACTCTGTGGGGCAACCAAAGGAGAACGAGGACAGCACAGACATGAAGAATTTTTCTGTTTCTCTCTCCATATGATAGGAAACACTTCACCTGCCTAATTCAACATCAGCCTGACCTAGCTGGAAGCTTAAAAGGAGCAGAAGACCTTTTAGCAACAAGTCAGAATTACATGTTTGTTTTTAAGTTCATGCGTGTATGTGTTCAGATGTAGCACACAGATTGCTCTCTATTATTTAKATTATAAGACTGTAAGTCTGAATATGGTCTGCAAATTGCTCCATCACCAAGAAGTAAAAAAAGGCAACACACAAACAGAAGAGTGCAAACAGAAATACAAATACTGTTCTGGGATAAAGTGATCAGCCTGACAGGACAAACTGCTAACTGCATAGCTGCCTTCATCAAWGAATTTTATGAAACCATAATCTAGACTAAGAGCCTTCTCTGTTTTTTCCACCAACCAGTCAAGTATTTTTCCTCTCAATTCCACAACTTCAGCTGCATTTTCTCTCTGGCATGCCCATTAACATCTACCATCTTTCCTCCACTCAACCRAGCAGTTCACTTACCAGGTAACTACCTAAAGTACCAGAGCAGATGACTCAGCAAAGAAGATTGCTGGAAAACTGCACCTTTGCCTCTGAAGAATCTGAATCTGTCCATTTTCCCTGTACTTCTTGTCCACAGTCATAAGAACAATGATAAGCACACTTTTAATAAGAYGCAGACTGCAGCTTTTCTGATATCCTTTCAAGCATTTTTCTATTAGGTTGGGTGTTTGGTAACTCCAAAATAAACATTAAGTGGTACATCCTGACTTAAGTAACACCATGCACTTAAATTACTCTTAAGCATGTCTAAGCTATTCTTGTGTGCCTGACCTCTTTCTCCCGAGCCTCCAACGGACAATCTTGCAGATGTCTTTCAGAAAAGCTTCGCTCCTCAGTCCTTGGTACAATACAGAAACTAGCTGACAACTGCAAAGAATGCTGAACGTAGATGCAAATCTATAGGCAGTGATCAACCTTGATTTCTGCGGAGTTTCAAGCCTTAGTGAGTTATGTGGATGGGAAATAAGGTTGGGAAATAAGAAGCCTCACACATCACAGTTGTATAAAAAAAAATTTAATGCAAGATGGARAGTGCAATTTTCATCTTACGCCTTATTGCTATTGTTAATGACTTTGGTCTGTACTGATTTAGGTGAACACCATTATCAGATTAGCTGTCTACTTTTCATTAGTCTTTACCTCAAATCCGTTTGAAACCACTGAGATCAAAACCAATTAAGTCTACTTTTTTCTATCCTAGCAACGTTTAGCTATGTRGTTGTATTTAGATGGGTGTCCACTATAAAAGAACTCAGTGGTTTTGCACAAAAAGATTATACGGCAAATAATTTGGCAAATACAGTATTAGAGTGTCTTAATTCTGTTTGTTTAATTACTTCTTTAAGCTTCATGAAATCATTTATCACTGCCACTTTACAATCTTTTGCTTCCCCTGGTAATTTATTTCAACTCTCTCTATAATTATTTCCAGACTCCTCAGGCATAAACTCTCACAATTTGTCTATTGGTAGAGATAATCCCTCTTTGTTTCCTGGGTGTTACTATTAGTAAGAACAAAAATCAGTTCTAAAGTACAAGTCAGTCACTTCAGTACAGCTACATACTCTGTCCTATTGAATCAACATACAGAATACTGCTCCTGGACAGGATGAAAATGCAGGAGAAGGGGAACATCTAATTTAAGTAGCCTTTTAAGCATTACATGCAGTTAAGAACTGCATGGAAACTCCTTTACTAGTGCCATCCCAGATAACCACCTGCAAATAATTAAGAGTTAAAAAGCAGAAGATGGTACAAATGTGCTATGACCTGACTCCCTCTGCCACCCTCATTTCAGATGGTCTTCCATAGCATCSACAGCTCAGTGCATGACAGGCAGCACCCTGGTTTCCAGCAGGCATTACAAACAACTGCAACCTAGGATGCTCTCAGATCACACAGATGCTCCCAAGTATCTGCTTCTACTGCAAAAGAATTCCTTCAGATGAATGAAATGCCACCTCAACACTATACARAGAATCACAAGACTTGCTGTGTGACATCAAAGCATTCAGAGAAAGAAATCTAAACATGGATGTACAAAGTATGGGGCCCCAACAATTAATCTTCATTAAGAAAGACTGCTTTCACTAAGGTTGTTATCTAGGGTGACATCCTGTTCCCCTTGACGTCAGTGGCAAAATTATTAATATAATGTCTCCTCCAGGAAGAGAGTAAGTACAGTCCAGATGATTCTGTGGTAGTTTGAAGCCTTGCACTAAAGTTGCCTTATCTCACACTATATYGTATTTAAGTGTAGTTTTGTTAGAACGATCACATTTACAAAACACTGGTTGAGATATCAAAATTACTTAATGGCAATTAATATAAGCACTGCATTGCCACAGACAGACATTTCCTCAAATCCTGTCTCAGTCCCAAGGCTGAATCCATGTATTCAGAATCAGAACTGCAAGGCAACCCCTGTGGGAACTCTGGAAAGCTGGTATTCCACTCAGGGGAGTCAGAATTCACACCCACAACAGAAATACTTCATCTAGCAAGAAGGCATGAGCCYGTGTCCAGGTAAAGTTATCAATTTCAGACTATTAATTACAGTGGTGATTTCCATTTATCAGAGTAAAAACTAACTTTAGTCTAAGGATAAACAGAGAGCAGAACAATGAGCATGCTTCCACAGCAGTATTAAAATTGTTGAAATAAAGGGGAAAATATTTCCGGATCAACCTTTCCAAGTTTTCTAAATGCCTCAGGATACTATTTCATGTTTAGAGTATTTAAAAGGCATTCTCTTACAAAAACCTGATGCGTAATGGAGAKGTATTTAATTCCTTTTCTGACATTAGTAAATCTGAATGATGTACAAAGATATTGCCCAGCAAAATATTCATCCCTAACATATGGACTCTATACTGAACTTTTTCAACTGATCCAAAAAACCAACCTCCAGAAGTCAGAAAGCTCCCCTAAAATGCATCAAAATATAGGGTCAGTTTTTTTKGATTTCTTACTTCAGCAGATACCAATATTTCTTAAGGGATTTTTGAGGAAGAAACACAATTAAACTAGATGTGGCCAAATACCTTTTTGGAGGTCTCAAAACAGAGACAAAACACCTTCAAAAGCCCAAATCCAACTTCAGAATTACAGATGAAATTTTGTTCATCTTCACATGAACAGCTTTTTGAGTGTTTCCATATGTAACAGAGAATTAAGCCATACTGCAATACTCTTTATTTTGCTGCAGGTTAAGGGCACAAGCAGTGCTGTCACAACTATGACTGCATGAAGTAACAAGCTGAAAAACTGCAGTAGTTAAACCATCTGGGAGCACAGCAGTGAGCTACAAAAGTTTCATCAATCTCAACASAAAAGATTTGGGATAGTCTCGTTTCATTAAGAGAAGAATTATTTTCCCTTCTATTAGTTCATTCACTGTACGTTTTGAGAGACTGGTGCTAGGTTTTTCCAGGTGTTAAACTCCTGCTTCATTTGGAATAGCAAGAACTCTGCAAGCTAATGGCAGCTGAACCAAAATCCAATACAATAGCTGCACAAATATTTTTAGTTGCAAAGCTCATTTAAACAGACTCCACACCAGTTCCTATGACCAACACAAACGTGATCCCAACAGCCCTCAGTGTTCAGCTGCCTGTGAAGGTGAATGAAGAAAAACAGCCATGATACATTGAAGACTGGCATCTACTCTTTGAGTTTTCCTGTGCCACAGATTATGGAAAAGGGGGACTCTRTCCTGAGGAGTGCTCAATACTGCAGGTTACAGTAATCCATTCATTCCCTGAGTGCCATCTATAAAAGCTATGTCCTTACTAAATGTAAAGTTTCCAGTAGATCCTAATTATTGAAATAGTGCTCCTTCTCCTAAGCCTAACAAGATTAATGTTAAGCAAAATAGTAAGACTGAAACTATATGTGAACTGTATTTAAACAATCTGAATGAAAAAAATAAAATTCTATGTCCTATTTGGATATATGATCCTGTAGTACMAAATATCCCAGTGAAACAACGAGGATCTCTGCTTGCACAGGACAAAATTAACCATTTCTGCACCCAATCAGAGGTATCAATGTGACCACAGCCAATGCTTTGAACAGTTAGGAGTGGCATCTATTTGTATTATGGTCTATATAAAAGAAAAAATTGCAACATTTTAGAAGAAAGGAAATTACCTACTATTCAAAACAGAGAATGCATGTGAAAGAGTACACATTGTAATTTCCAAGCCTGCAAAAATTGCATCTGCCAAAGTATTGTACACAAAGCTAAAAATATGTATTTGAGTACTTTAGTTTACTTCCTGGATTTTGAGCTTTTAAGACTCATGCAGATTACATGATCTGACAAGGATACTGTCACAATCTCATAATGACAGTTAAAATYAAATAATTCTACAGCTCCAAGAACAGAGATCTGACTAACAGTATAGTCTTTAATTCAATACAAAACTCTATTCTTACTGTTTCAAGTAGTTCATACCAGTCTTTTCTATAAACTTGTACAACTGACAGAAAGAAAAATGAGGTCCATTGCACACAGGAAAACAGTCATCYGACTACCTAAATACCGATCTGGCTGAAAAACAATTCTAGGGCATTATTTTCTTCTTTTGGGGGAGAGCGGGGCTGTGTGTGACTTTTGATAGGTACAAAATGCAAGACATCWCTAAATATTTACATTTGGAGAGTAAAGTGACAGCTCTCAGAAACACAGCTAAAATACAAAGGACTTGGGAGGAAGTCTGGGAAGTAGCAATCTGACCTGGAGCAAGAGTTTGATCCAGGCTTTCACACAATCACAGAAGCATTTAGGTTGGAAAATACCTCTGAGATCATCACATCGAGCCTTTGACTGGACAYCACCACGCAAACTAAACCACAAGCACTGTGTGCCACACTGTCATTTCTTGAATAACTCCAGGGACAGCGACTCCACCACCTCCCTGGGCAGCACATTTCAATGTTTAACAASCCTTACAGGGAAGAAATTACTCAGRATGTCCAACCTGAACCTGCCAAGGTGCAACTTGAGGGTATGTCCTCTCCTATTGCTGGTTGCAGAGAGCAGTAAGATTCCCTTGACCTTCTTCTTTCTCCAGGCTAAACAATCCCACCTCCCTCAACCATCCCTGAAAGGACCTGTGCTCCAGGCCCTTCCTCAGCTCCACWGCTCTCCTCTGGATATACTCCAGCACCTCAGTGTCTTTCTTCTGGTGAGGAGTCCAGAACTGGAYACAGGACATGGGGTGTGACCTCACCAGTGCCCAGGACAGGRGAAGAATCACCTCCCTTGACCTGCTGGCCACACTTTTTCTGGTACAGGCCAGGATGYCATTGGTCTTCTTGGCCCCTGGGCACTGCTGGCTCATGTTCAGCYRCTGTCAACCAGCAYCCTCAGCCCTTTTCCACTGGGGCATTTTCCAGCCACTCTTCTCCCAGACCGGAGAGATGCCTGGGGTTGTTACGGCCAAAGTGCAGGACCCAGCACTTGSTCTTATTGAAGCTCATGYTGCTGGCCTTTGCCCATGGATCCAGATTTACCCCATCCCAGACAATTGCCCTACTCAGGAGGTCACTGTCTACTCCAACATCTCCTCCCCTACTGTGCTGAACCTCAGCAGAGATTGCCAGTGCCCTCCAGAGCCATCTGCAAACTCATTACACGACTGGCTACTCTCAGAGCTGACTTGGACACCTCTAGCAGCAACCACCCACCRACTCTGTACTGTGACCATGTGTGCTTCCTCATGCCCATTCTCTTTTTCACAAACTGGCTGAGATAAATGCTGAAAAAAGGCTATGGAGCCATTTTCTTATTTAAGGAAGTTTTCTTTGAGTCATGAGTTTATTTTGCCAGACAGCAGTGCTGCAGTGTAAGCAACACARGAGTTCTGGAAGGTAGGGACAAGTGCATTTCAAACATGCAAGAAGTAAGCAATTAGCTTTTAGAGAACAGGAGTTTTCACTTCTTTTGCTACATAATCACCCTACACTTCAATTTTACCACTCTCCCACTATGTTCACGTGTGCAAACACTACCCTGTACTACACAGTGATGTCATGCAGCCCAGGACAAGTCTGTACCAGTRAGTGAGTTACAGTGCTCTGCCAATCTACTCCAATTTATTGGGACTGTGTTTCTTCCTTTGTTTGTTGGGGTTTTTGTAAGACCTGGGATATCAAATTCCACCCACACTAGCAGCTGTTTTGCTGATTCTCTTTCCCGAAGACTCCGCAAAGCTAATTCTCTATGGAAAATAAAATACATGAACTCTAATTACAAGGAAAAATACTGTGAGGACAAAGAGGTGGCTTTGCMCTCCTTAGTATTATGAATACTTTTCATCCATGCAATTACTTTTCCTCTTCTTTCTATGCAATGAAGCACAATGTGATCTCTTTTTGCAAAGCACAGCACATTACATTAGCTTAATGAAAAGCACTACTTTGGCATTTCTCAAAAAAAATTTACTGTTTGTACACATGACTCTGCTGATTCGTCATTAAGCTCAATACCAGAGTTTAAATATTTTTTAAGAAAGCACTTCAACTATATTAGAATTATTCAAACAGCTCTGAATGGATATACAGCTATAGGTCAGACTGATGGATCTTTGTATGTTCCTGGAAAGTTCACTAAAAAGCACCTTAAAGCTCACCATTGTCTGTTAACACGGAGGCTTGTTAAAAATGTGACTTCTAAAGTAAGAAATGTAAAATGGATCCACACAAATAAAAACTACTACAACATCAATTTTCAGGAAAAAGTTGTATTTTCTAAACTGCCCCTCCTACCTGAAGGACCCCAAGTTCAAATTGTGCCCTCCAGACATTCTACTACTTCTTTCTTTGTTCTAAAACAGCACTTTTACTTTGGACAGAAGATGGGAAARATAGCCATAAAGTTCCCACTGTTATGAAAAACAGAAACAATTGCTAGAGTTACAAGCTCCTCACGGACTGAGCCAGATGATGAACAGCTCTGRGTCTCTACTTTCTTGTATGCAGTTAACTCGAATTTAAAAATGCAACAGTAACACAGCCGTGGCCATMAAACCTGATGCATACAGAAACAGTTATTTGCCAAAATGAACCTATGCAGCCSCAGCTGTCATGCCATCAGCTTTCAAAACCCCTTTATCTTCATCATATTTTTATCACAACTGCCTGGGTTACGTGCCCTTCATGCACAGAGCATTCAGAAAAGGATAAACATGTCACCACAGAATCCAAAGCAAACCACCTGACAAAGCCACTAAAATACAAATCAGCCTAAACACACAGTTTGGTTTCCAAACGTTAATGTCACTTCTCATTCCATAGTTTCATTACTCTCAGTCTTTATGAAAAAAGGCATGGTCAGGAAAGTGGTCTGAAAACAAATAGTATTTGAAGGCTCTCAGTTTGYTGATAGATTTCCAGAGCCTGGTAAGTGCTTGGTAGTGCCTGCTTTTTCTCCTCACTGAATCAAAGATGTTCRCTTCTCTTCAAGCCCATCCAAAGCCTAAAAACATTAATCCTGATATCACCATGAACACCACATTCAGACCAYGTTCTTCATCACACTTACCTCTATCCCATGACATACAAGATTATTCGGTTACCTTACCCATTAACTGAGCTCTCTTTTTTCTTCAGTGTTCTTTAGTATTTGATCAGGTATTCAGGCTTGAATTAAGGACGCAGATCCAGATATGCTACATCATAAAATAAATTAAGAATAATGTTGTTGACCTGCAGCTGTGCACTAAGCGGCTGAGAGTGAGCCCGGCTGGAGCAGCTGCGACTCCCAGGACACCTTTTGCTGCCAGACGTCATGAATCTCAACGAGGAAAAATTGTATTTTCCTTTCCCTGCTTTGAAGCAAGCTGAGAGGCTGGCCCAAGGAAAAGCTCAGTCACACAGACAAGTTGTGACTGGGTTCCCTGCTTCTTACTCCAGAGATGTGCTGAGCTAGTGCAAGGAGCTGTGAGGAAGAGGCAAATCTCCTCCCAAAAATCCTTCAACCCGGGGATGTGGAAACTCAGAACCATCTGCAACTGCCCCAACTCTCCCTGTATCAGGAGTAGCCAAGAGTGCTGGACACAGCTGCCGTGGCACCTTAGAACACAGCAAGGGGCTCTCAGCAGCTTCTGCCTGACCTTCTCGCAGAGAGCTTTTTAAAACACCTTTGAAAACTTACTCAGGCAGGCCAGATAACTTTATAACATAATCTAACAACAGCAACACAGAGACTGAGCATTTTACACAGTCTGCTAGGGAAAAAAAGTATCCTTGATAAAGGCRCTGCTTCATAAATAATGTCTGTCATGTTCACAGTCCCCATACAGAATGCTGTCATCTATAGTGCGTGGGCAGAGAGTGCAGGAATTTGTGAGAAACAAACAGTGAATCACCAATTATTCTGATGGCAGCTCTGCCCTGTGTGGCTTTTCACCAAGTCATTCTTCAGAGAAACAAGTTTGTTTGTTGGCTGGCACGACCTAGTGCTTCATCAGACTGCACACAGAACCACGGGCTGGAGCTCACAGCAATGGCAAGGCAGATTATGTAGTGTAGYTTTCTGGATTTTTTTTCCCCTCCAGATATCAACTCAGATGCTTTGTCCACCTCTAAATCAGGAGGCTGAAGAGCTGYCCACCAGCCAGAAATTCACACTCCCTCCGGGGTTGACATCTTGGCCATTAGCCTGGTTCCTGGTAGCAAACTCAGACATCAGATGTCCCTAACTTTGGARCCTTATGAAAGCCCAGGGAAACCAATGCAGAGGCCTCAGCATTTTCAGTGCCTCAGATCCGACATCAAATCCTCAAATTATGCAGCTCCTCACCTCCATTTCCAGCCTCTTTCCACACTGCTGCCCAGGGCTGAGAGGTGCCAAGACCAGCTGGTGTGCTGCACATTAGGCATCACACCAGACAAGATTTCCAAGGCAAAAAAAGCTCCTTACGTGCAGAGAGAGCTGAATAACCCCAGSAAAGTACTGTCACTGACTGTGGAGAAGCTGCAGCCAAAGAGCAGTGCTCTGTTAGTCCTCCCAAAAATATGCTGTGCACTTGTAGTCCTTGCAATCTTTCTTCAAAAGTAAGTTTCTTTAGCCCACATATCCCTTGTGCCAGTATTCTCTGAGTTTCCTTAATGAGCAAAACTCTAYTTATATAACTGGAAATGGGGTTGTGCTCCTTCTTGAGCCTGGTTCACTCAAACCATGTGATGAAGGAACTGCCATTTCCAGCTCTACACAGCAGCTGCCCTGCAAACAAAGTATCTGAAAATCACCAATCCTTCTTGGTGGCCTGCATAAAGATAAAATTTAATGTCTGTGAAGTATTGAGACAGTCTTTTCCACTTCTACTTCTGAGCTCCAGAGACTGGTTTTTCCCTTTATCCTAATTTTTTTAGAAAGTGAAACAATATTGGAACTATAGGTACAAATTCATATTCATTGGAAATACAGGTTGACAGTGTTTCCTTAGAAATTGAATTCTGCTTTGAACCTGGATTCTTCAGGTTATGCACTATACACTAAAAGTGTTCCCTGCAAGAAAACCCAGGGGCATGCTGTCTACACTGTCTAGTTGAACTTATTTGGATATAATTTCTATTAGCTACCAGCACATCCAGAGAGTTCTTTCCCATTTCAAATATTTTTTTAGTAATGCACAGCTTTATATTTAAATACATGATATCAGAATTAAATTTTATGACACAAAATATTCATCGTTTAGGGAGAGGTTATAAAAAATWTACCCTATCAGTAACAAAAAGGAAGAAAATAAACATTTGTTTTGTTCTTTGGATTGATTTTTTTCCCAGAACACTCAAAAATGTTAATCTCAAAATTTTGAATTGAGCTTGGCCTAAACTCTCATAGAAAAATTACACACTCCTGAGCTTGTAACTTTGTCATTCACAGACAAGGAGTATGGAACTTTTAGTTTGTTTCTTAATTGTGCAAAATTCCAAGGACTCACTCACACTATGGAGAGGTGCAGGATTAAGAGAACCAAATTACCAGGCATTGAGAATTSCTCTGGCTGATCTCTTGTTACACCAATGACCAATTCTAGATATAAACGTCTCATGGGACTGCCAAAAATAGCTCCAGAAACAGAATTGACCTAAAATCTCAGTTTTTTTCAGTGGGAAAAAAAATAGGATTTTGTCTCAAAAGAATATTCATAAAAGATGTGTTTTCTGAGGACAATAACGATGGCATGGTGAAAATCTAAAATGCATTTGCAGCTAAGAATGATGGCTTTGGTCCAAAATGTGCTAGTGTGCTTCGTAGGGGATGCCATTTAAGAACTTTGTATGTATAACCATCTATGTTTGCCCTAGCAAGCCAGAGCTCCTAGGACAGATTCCTTCCTCCACCTCCAGGGATGGCATTGCACCACCAAAAGCCCTCCAAGCTCATTAGAAAGAACCTGGGGTATAAAACCCCCTGCAGAATGGCTTCTAGGAAACACAGCAGAGCTATCATGAATAAAAACATACTGGATCTTTACATTTCCATGRAAGTAACTGAAAAACATTAGTTTAGGCTTTCCTGTATTCTTTTTGAACTCTGCCATAGAGCCTGAGAGACAGACTGAGCATTCACAGTCATACAAGGTTATGTGCACTAGGTTCAGCTGAAGCAGCTCATTCAAAAATAGAAACAAATAAGAGAAGTAAAACAACCTCTATTAAATTTACACTTCATATGATCCTAAGACCTGTGAAAATAGAGAAGTGGTTGCAAGTTGCATATGCAAAAAAGGCACTTTAATTATATCTCTGCTGTCTGGTCCAGTAACCACAAAACACCCATCTGCTCCAGACACTCTCTGCCTGTGCCTCACAATCTCTAAAAAGCAGAAAGCAAATAAAAACCAATTAAATATATTTAACTTGGGGGTTTTTTTCTCTTGATTCTAAGTGTCATCCATCACCAGAAACTGATGACTCCAAATGAGATGACRTAAGTACTCTGACAAGTTATATTAGACTCTAATAAAAGCCCATACATTGGGACAGATGAAGAGAGAACATGCAGCATCATTCCTTTTTCCAGAAAAGGAAAACACCATAAGGAGCTGTAGAGACTGAAAGTCTGATGGAGAATAGAAGGCCATCCTGAGGAACYAAATCTGGGTTTGCTCCAACATGCCTGTGCTGGGGCTGTAATCTCTAAGAAGAGGATTCTCTGTATTTTCCCAAAGACTTTTTAAAGCAGTCATTGCAATATCCTGAAAACGCCACTTTACAGCTTTGTTTTCATACAGCCACAGATCAGATTTTATTTTTAGTGTAGCTCCAAAATCCAGGTGTGACAAGCAACATTAGGTACAGTCCATATCTCACCAGCCCTTGAGCCACAAGGACAAACTCCCACCTTTGGAGGTGTTTAGATATCTGACCTGCAGAAAGTAGAGCATAGAGAGAACTATGACTTAACTCATATTTTGGAAAATGCTGCACTAGATTTTAAAAAAGAGGGTGCAGAAGAGTCTTGTCCAGGCCTCAGAGGGAGCTGCATGGCCAGGGAGAAGCTTGCAGCAGCTCCCCAAATGTGCAACCCCAGCTCCAAGTCCTGTTTCAGAAACCAAGCTCAAAGAGCACAGGCCCTACTCCCAAAGCATTTGAAAAGACACGTCTCCATCCACAGTCTCCAAAGGAAAGACAAACATAAACAAACTCAAGGGCAGACTGAAAACCTATTTTTAGATAAACRAAGAGCACAAAAGCTTTCCAATGTCCTCTCCTTACCCCCTCTTCTAYTTCTTGTCTTCCCCTCTCCTTATTCTCTGTATGCCTTGGCTGTTGACTGTCAGACAGCTGTCAAYGCCCTCTGCTCCTATTTAAATTTTTTAATGGCAATCTAGTAAGCATCCCCAGTCCAATTMTTTTAATATGTCCGTGTTAAGTAGTCACAACAGCTCCTCTTGCCACCATTATTACTACTACTACAATTAAAATATACATTAGTCAGCTCAAAGAGCCACAAAAGTCTCTTCGAATTTTACCTTTTGTTATTGATTGAGCAAAGTGTTAATGAAAAGAAGAGGAACCAAAAGTGTGGTTTARGAGCCAGTATGAAGCTCTTGCAAAAAAAGGCACACAGACACAGGAAGTCAAAGAACTTTCACTGCAGTATCCTTGTAAAACCAGCAACTGCCTCCCAAGTTGAGCTTCCTGTTGAAACTCGCGCTGCTGCTGTACAAAGAACTCCCCATCCCACGGACACATAACAGCACTGCATATTGCTTTTGAACTTTTATCAAACTATACTCACATCAAAATATCACAGCACTTCAGCTCACTATCAAAGATTTCCAGTAACATATGGGTCTAGAGATTAATTTTGAGGTTTATGAGGTCTAAAGAGCTCTTATCTGCATTATGCCCTTTAATGAGCTAAATAAGATTATTTGATACAGCTCATTAATAATCACAAAGTATACTCAAGGGAAACTCAATCCAAAAGCCTTTATTTTGAAATAAGAGGGATTATACACTTAGGTATCATTGCAATATGCTTCTAACATGCTGTGGATGAGTTTTAGTTGATTGCCTTAGACACGCTCTTTGTTCTCCAGATCCCCAGGGATCTCCTACAGGAACTTCTGCACTGGGGGGAAAGTCTGCTCATGCTAACCTCCTTCAGAAGTTACACTCACTTTGATATAATCACACACATGTACTCACATAAGTGTCAAGCTCTTCAGACAAGTCTCTCTGCCTTAGCTGCAGTGTGACAATTCTCAATAGCTGAAGTTGTTGCTGTTTGTTCAGAAACAGAGGACGACAAAAATCCGGATATAAATAAAACCCTTTAAGAGCCTTTACTCAGGTCTGAAGAATTCAACAGCTGCGTCCCATTCAAAAAATGGAGCAGAATAAATATCCTCAGCTACAAGAATGGCTTTCCAGGGGCCAAGCTGAAAATTGGGYACATTTCTAAAAGAAGACATTGATTTTAAAGGCATTTGCAACACTTGCACATTTTGTGGCATTTTTACGAGTTAAAATATCTTTGCGGTATCTGGTATTTGCTTTAAAGTTTTATCTCCAGGAGTTATGTGAAAGTCTGGGCACATCTCATTGTATGTATTTAYGTAAGGAATACAATAAAACTCCAGTTGTTGCAGAGAGAAGCCTGCAGGTGTGCTCTGTGTGCTGCTGGAAAGTGACAGCCTGAGAGCACTGCATACAACAGGAGTTTTGGTAGAGATGGATACAGCCAGTCAATAATGCTTCCAGCCGGAAACTGAGGGAATAATAAAAAGGAAACATTTGCTCAATGTATAACTTGGTGTTTATTATTCCACAGAAGGCTACTTCCCTTACACTTCTCCATTCAAATCCTCCACTGAATAAACATTAAACGTGCCTTTTCTCTCCGACTTTTCACACAGCACAGAATTAATGGAAGTGTACGTTACTGGTGTTATTACTCTTATTATTATTATCATCCATAAATAACTCATTACAGACTGAACTGGATTATCCTTCAGGAATTCCTTCGACTTTATGAAATTTCACCTTTTCCATTTGACAGAGAAATGAAAGCCAATAATAACAAAAGTGCAGGCTAATTATGGATGTTTCAAATGCTGACACATCAGCTGTGGAGCAGACCAGATCTGCAGTGGGATTGTGTTCAAAATACCACCATCTCTAACTAGACATTCTCAGCACCACCTCCAACCAGCAATGAGAAACAGGAACTTTTGGGGAAGCAATTAATTCCGTTTGGCTCAGAGAGATAAGGGCAAACCTCCAGAAATGCCTTTTTCCCCATTTCCTCCCATGCAGAAGGGAGTGCAAGGTGGCCAGCACAGAGCTGTATGTCTACACTGTGCCTAAATAGCAAACACGTAGCGAACGAACTGAATTCCTCCATTAAATACCATTTTCCCTGGTTGCTGAGCACCACTAAGTCTGCTCCAAGCTCTGACCTGTGCTAGTAAGGCTGCAGATACATGAAGGTGCTTCTYAGTGGCCAGCTCCACAGCTCCGTGATAAAACACGGGGGTTTGTGGCAAACTTGCCAACAAGTTTCCCAGGGCTGAGCATTCCTTCAGCCCCAGCCTCTCCCACAGTCCCCTGAGAGAAGTGGCTCAGAGACTGCCCCCACCTTCAGTGCACTGAGCCATTCCAACAGAGCCCAAACCAAGCCTCACACAAAGCTGCAGACCTTGCACTGTTCACTAAACAKCTCAAGGCCATAGTTCAAAATTTCATGCCCAACAGTGAAAATGCCAGCTGCAGATGAACCTGCCATTGCTTAGCTAGTTGACTTCTGAAATTCCCTGAAGTGCAATTGCCATTTATAGCCACGGGGTTGGGTGGAGCATCCCTGGGAAGAAGGAGATCACAGGCTGCATTCTTCAGCTGCTGCAAGAGTCTTTTCCCCTAGGAGCTGGGCACATGCTGGCTGTGCTATTAGCAAACAAACAACAGTCGGTCGCAGTTTTCAACTATAACTACTACTGCCTTTCAACTAATTKGGTGTCAGTCTCTAAAAGAATGGTTTCCAGCAGCACAAAATTTCACCCTGAAAATTGTCCCAATGAGTTCTGTTACTAAGGATGTGAACTCCCACAAAAAATGAACAGCAGTACAGAGAATAAAATCCCAGATGAAACAAGAATATACTCATCACAAGTTCTGATGCATTGTGGCTTTGTAACTAACAGCAAGTACTAAAAACCAATACAAACCAATGATGCTTTAAGCTCCTTGCCTTTTACTGTCTTCACTGAAAAAACCACCCATAGCCTTCAACAGGAAAAGAGTCAAAGCTCTGCCAAGTCCATTAGGGACTTGGCTATTGGCAGTCTGTCCTACACAGGAGGCATTCAGGTTTCAATGGACTGCAGGGAGAAGTGCAAAGAGCAGAGAATCCACATATTGCACTGACACAGTTAATACTGTCCTCCTCTCTCATCTTTTCCAAAGGGCTAAAACTGCCCTCTATCTGAAAGCAAATCAGAAAACAATAGCACAAATACCATCCATAGTTCACACTTCCAAAAAGACTGTTTAAAAGCAAATAATCTTCTAAATTGCTTTCCTAAAAAAAGCTCMATTTTTCTGCTAGTTAATAATTACAAAAGAATTTTCTCAAGTTTACTGATGATGGGAAAAAGCACTGCAGTTAGAACATTGTTTTCTTGTAGAGAACTGAAATAACATTTTTTTCCAGATTTCCACAGAGATGTTCAGTGGAAAAATGCCCAGTATCCTAAAACATTTCTCTCTGGAAATTAATTTCACTCTTTCCTTCCCATACAGTCTTTTATGGATGTGCAGAAAAGCACACAATAAAACACTACACAGCCTTTGAAAGCACATTAAAATATTATTTTCTGATATCTGAAATGTCTGGCTGTGAGTTTATCATACAATATTCCAAATCAAAGATTTTTCTACCATCCTAAAAAGTCTCAGGTTGGTTTTTTAAATCATTTCCTAACATTGCACCTGAACAGAATCAACAAGTTCTATTTGGTTAGGTTTTTTATACAAATAGGTGCATAAAAAAAGAGGAGTGAACTCCTTCCTCCAAACCTTCAGCTCTAAGGTCAAAGACTAAGAGGCCAACTATTAAAGCATGACTGCACATTTCAGGTTCTCATTTATTTTCAATTCTTCTGGTAATTACAGAAGTAATTCTAAGAATCATCCATCATCCTGATGAAGATGCCTTTACAAAATSTGCCTACTTGTTTTTTCACTGTACCATGGGTGAGGGGGTAAGAATCATTTCAGACATGCAAGATGAACAGTTTGTTTAAACCTTAGATTACCCAGACAAAAACTCCCAGAAAATTATGAGAGAAAGAGGGCAGGAGATGGTAGAATGAAGCGGGAAGAGGCACTGACCCAGCTCATTTATCTCACTGGAGGAGAGCGCAGGGTACATTCCAGAGGAGGAAATCATTTCCATCACAGCACCTCGCACAACCAATTTGAGTTTGCCTCGCCCTTTGCAACAGGAACTGGTCTGTGACGAGTGTGACTGAGCTCAGCCAGGAGCCAGGCAGCCATCCCAAACCTTGTCCCTGCCCCTGCACGACACAAGGGGCTCCTGTCCAGGGGAGAGCTGACAGAGGGGGGGCTGCTGCCTCAGCTGTCCCTCCCAGATGCTCAGTGTCAGCGTGCTACCCCCTAAAAGCACTCACCTCCAGCACTGGGACTCAGCCATGAGCTGAGGGGGAAGTCCTGAAGGCACCCAGGCAATCTCAGCTGGCATCACTCTAGGTTTCTAACTGTGTTAGCCCATTTTTCTTCCATGTTTTTCTCCAGTCCTACTGCTCTGTGGTAACTACTCCCCCTCCTGCCCTTCAGCCCTGCAGGACTACCACAAAAGGAAAACAACTGCTGTACAATACAAAGGCAAATGACAAACTAAGCAGCTCTTAACATCACAAAAGAATACAGCARTAAATCAGAAGGATGAGGAGGGAAAAGGACTGTCATTTATCTTCTGCTTAATACCCCTCCTGTATTACAGCACATGCAGTATTTCAGAAGCAGTATGATTTCAAAGATAATTACCCCTTGTAAACTGTATTCCCTTTTTACCCACCTGTGATGAATTATCTGAGGCAACTCTAGAGAATGGCAGTCCGAGGTGCATCCYACCGGCCAGGCTGTGCCCCAAGGGATGTTCTGTCCTGCTCCCTAACACTTCTGTCACCAAACAGCACAGCCTCTCAGCAGACAACTRTCTGGCTGTATAATGTAGCCCTGGGCTGGCCATACAGACTCATTCTAGACAACACCAGGGATTGCATTTGCAGCTCCTAAAATTAAAATAAAAYCTATTTGCCCTTATTAAAACATAATGCACAAAAAGCATTTCATAGTCTACTGATCTGTGTACCTACAGCTGCTTAGATTTGTATTATGCTGGCATAAAATCAGCAAATGCTTGAAATAAATACAGAACTTTTTTTTCTGAACAAAATGCTTGAAAGGTCACTTTGTAGTACACTGCTGTTGAAGAAAACATTATTAATCAGGATGTTACCTCATGTTTTTATTTGAGTATCTTGTTTCATAATTAAGGATCCACATTATGAATATAAAAAATTATACTGAGTGTTTGTTCCCCACTGACCTTATCACCAGATTTGCTCATTCCAGTTTGAATTAATAAGGCTACTAAATCACTTCACATTTGTCCTCATGTAAACACARTCACAATTTGCTGCTTCCCTCTTGGTCACATTACACGCTTCCCCACAGACTTTTATTTAGATAAAAGGCACCTTCTGTATAAAGACATACCTTCTGGACAGATGATAAACTCCAACTGCAGACATTTACCTTGCCAACAGTACTGTGCTGCTGTCTCACGCCAAGGATGCAGAATTTATTGGTTCTGCTGACAGCCACCATGGATTTTAAAACTCCACAAGCCAAGAAACATTAATTTAAGCCATCATGTGGGTTTTGTGCTGTGCTGGACCTAGATCTGTTTTCTAAATCTTGGACTCAGCCTCACCARTAAAACAGCCCCAGGGAAACCAGTGCAAAATACAGATACAACTGGAGCCCTGAAGAAGCTGTAAGGATTCAACATAAAATGTGGAAGCAGATATGTTTGAGTCTGCATTACAGATATGCATCACCAACTGAAGAGAAAAATACCTCAACATTTAGAACAATTAATTGACAAAATAGTAAAAACTGAGTAAGAACACTCCATTGCTCCAGGTTCAGAAGCAGGACAAAGACCTTATAACTTTCTCCTATGTCCCCWATTTCCCACCCAGGCTGAGTTACTGTATGCCTCTAGGTGTGCTAGGGCAGCCTACAAAATTCTMACTGTGCCTTGCTAATGCACTAGCAAACACATCTGAAACAACAAAAACCCTACCTACTGAAACCTGTAACATGCTGAAATGAGTTATTACCTGTTTTAATTTGCTGTGTATTTAACAAGTTTCCATACAAAGGTACCAASAGGGGCTGAGCATCAAGACAGCCATGCAGGACAGAGGTTACATGGTCCTTTATAAGGTGCAGTGGTTTCCAGTGGGTTAAGAGCTAACCTCACCTTGTTTATTCTACTGTGATAGTGAATATTCCTGCCTATTCTGTTTGTAGGGCATCATGCTCTGAAGATTTTGAAGGTTCCTAAGTGCTGGTAGAGATAGAYCCCACTGTCCCCAAAGGGGTTTGTAGAGGCCCAGAGAAGCTGGCTTTAGTCACAGGGTTGTCACTGCCGTGCCAATCCTGACTAGAGAGCAAGCACAGCTTCATGTACAATGACAGAAACTTATGTTTTATAAATATAAATATTCAGAAATTATGTGACCCCAGGTTTGCCCCTACATTTAGAGGAACATAGAGCAATTATTACYTGTGTTAGCGCTATTAACCTGCAGCTATGGAAAGACACTATCTGCTACCTCCTTAACAGGAACAAAATTAATGCATTTGCAAAGTGTTTTGCCAGTCAAAGAGCATTTTTTGGTTGGCTGCCTTAGCTCTACCATCTGCTAAGCTTCAGCAGCCCTGTGATGTTCCCACTAGCATGGCTTATCAGTGCTGATATGGCCAGTTGACCAGAAGGTTCTGTCACTCAGGGCTGAAGTGCTGTGTTGTCGTGCTGGAGAGAACCACAAACCCATARCTGGAGATTGAAATGTATATTCACAAACTACACAAGTCTGAGCTCCTGCAATGACCCAGCTGGTAGGGAACAGCCTTAATTCACATTACAAAAGTGCCTCTCCCTGCAGAGTGGCCATGTCCAAGTGGTCTGTCAGAAATAACTCCTGGCCTGTGCCTGCTCTATACACTGATGGTGCAGATGATCCAGTCCCAGCACCAGGGGAAGTTCTCTGACATGGATCACTCTCTGTGCAGCCATGGCCCAAGAGAGCAGAGCAGGAGGTAGAAAGGCAGGCATGGCATTGATGTACCCCTAAGAAGTTACTCGTGCTCTGCAATCAAGTGAAAAGACATCAAGCAGTACTGTCAAGAGTAAAGCAAGGTGGCATAGAGAAAAGCATTTTCTTGGCTTCATTCCGTCTTCATGGTTGTACTAGAGCCGTGCTGCCTCTTGCCTCACCTTCAGCATGCATATGGAAGAGAGAAAGAGGTTCTGGCCTGTGATTGAGCAGGTCAATTCTTCAAACCTGCACAAAAACGGTAATACTACATTTTATGGTTTATTTTTTCTGCCCAAGCTTTGTGAACTACTCATGTATTTCACATGAGTATTTCAAGAGTGAACTTGTGTGTATATTCTACAGTTTGAGCTCACAACAAAAAATAACCTACATTTCTCGTTAATATCAGTGCTATACAGTAATTAACATTTTACCCACATTAGGACAATCTTCCCAAGGTACTCTCAGTCCTACTGATAGGGTCACACTTAAATTGGCTCCAAGCTTCATCCACCCTTCAACCAGATTAAGGCCAAATGCCAGAAGTCTCAAGGTATCCCAAGTCAGGACGATTTACACAATYGTTACCATTCGATGCTGTTTTCTTACAAAGCAAACACTGGGATTGCTTCTCCAAAATTACAATTAGTGAAATTGCACACTGCAGCTGACAAAGCTGAAGCTACCAGTGCTACTTACAGAGAGTAGCAAGGACTTCTTTCACCTGCTGGCCAGCACACACCAGCCAGCGGAATCGCATGGCCAAGCACTTACGCACATCTGACTCGTTCTTTTCTGTGACAGCCAAATCAGTAAATCTCTGAAAATACAAAGGATATTTCTCCTTTGGCCACTCTGTTGTACTGGACTTGCTGTTGGCAGTCCTTAGTTCTGCAAGAGCTAAGTGCTGCCACAGTGCTATCTTCATTGCACATTTTAAACCAAATTTGTCAGTTCAGCGTATTTTTCTATTTTCACTCCTGCACAATTCTCCTGATTCCAGAACAAAACAAACAAAAACCCCATGAAGGACTTGCTCTGACACAATGGGCTCTCTGATGGCTGCAGTATTCCAGTTACTAATGGGAGATTCCACTGTTTCCAAGTCCCTCTCTCCTGGTTCTTCTGGGACAAGAGAACAGTTTGACATTTTCCTCAACTTTGTAAAGCAAATGAAAAAAAGGAGACCTATAATCTACCAGATTTATTTTCCTACCTTGAGAAGGCTAAGAAGGAGCTTTTGCAGCCTATTTAATCTTTTTCCTTTAGCCCAGAGAAAATTATTTTTCCAAAGGAAAGGAGCTATTCCTCTCACTCTTTGGCAGAAGGTGATCCCATTACTCCTTGAAAAGCAATAGCAGAAGGGATATTCTCATCTCCACAATAAACCACTAACAGGCTCTATGTAAGTCGTGTAGAGCAGGAAGTTCAGGTTGCATAAGGATTTTCAACAGAGGCTGGCTGTGCCAGCAGAAAAGGTACTTGTCATTTTTTGTTCAGTTAATGCTGAGCATTTTACCTCAGCTAATGACTATCCAATCAAACCACTGTTCAACTCCTTCTCCTACTTAATGCAAAACATTAACACCAGTTCCTCATTAAAGAATTCTCACAGGACATGAAATTTTATGTCACAGAAGATATCTGGATTGTTTTACACTACTATTGCATTTTATTTTTCATTATGTGAAAAAAACATCTGTAATCTACTGTGCCTTACTCAGTATTTCTGCAATGTTCTTCCTTACTGAGACTTTATTAATGTTAATAATAYAATCACATTGAAAACTTGAGTAGTATAATAAAATTTTTAAATTACTTAAAAATTTAGTGTATTAGCCTAACTTTTATCACCATGAAAACCCTGAATATTTTTGTCCTGAAGCTTCACACAGGACAGCAGAAACACTATGTCTAGCTTGCAAAATACATACCTAAATACCTGAGAAGCCAGGAGCTTTATACATAAAAACTGAAATTTTGTTTCCTGAAATTATTTCTGAATATTATCAAACCACAGAGTTAAGCTTATTTTCATGACCTGATATAGCACTATTAACACAGAACATGACCCAAATCGGCTTATTGCAAGAACAACAAAATACCTTACTTCTCTTCAGCTCCCAGCTGTGACAATGTGAATGATGGATGACCTCAAAGCCTTATTTGTAAAGGCATGAAGTCATTWAGTGCTGGGAGATGGAAAGCCCTTCAGAATGTGATCCAAATGCAGGAATTCACCCATCCACTCTTCTCCTCCTCACAGGGGAGAGCAAGGATGCTCCCTGTAGGGAGATGTGGGAGCCCACCCTCTGGGTAAGGCATGGGTGACAGTTCTGTGATCACTTAAAACTATCTGCAAATAGATACTAACCCTCTTCCTCCTCCAATACTAAATCTTGAAGCTATGAAATATTTTGTTGGAAACCTATTATTTCTCAAAACCATGAGAATGGGACAAATTCCTGCTGTGGAAATATCAACTCCACCCAGATTCTTAGCTCTGCTCATAGCAGCACACTGAATGCATGACCTCCTTAACTTTGATGCACACTTCTGAGCAGAGGTCACTTCAGCTAATACTTTCAGCAAGACAAATGCACCACACCATTATAATAATAAACGCTATGAGAATTTGGCACAAAATGCTATGATCTGTGAACTAAGTTACAGTAAGATAGATAAAACAACCAGGGAAAGAACAAAAAAAAAAAATTAACTCTAGTGAGGGAGTGGTCTTCAAGGCAGCTCTTAAGTAAATATTTTTATCAATTTTTTTAAGTCTTCTGAGAGGTTTCCTAAGAAAAAGATTGTAAACCCAACCCACAAAAAATCCTGAGAGCAAAAACTCAACACAGCAAGAAGAGATCATGCACAGTTCTCAAATATTTTTGCAGATTCTCCATTTGCTAAAGCTTATTGTTGCTTTTTTTAAGGTCATGACTGCTCCCACATTCCTGTCTCAGAATCTACTAAAGCTATGCTGTTGGCAAGTATTGCTACATTACTTTTAAATGACATTTAGTCCTTTTGCTCTTGGTACTCATGAACAGGGCTTCAAAATTAAAGGGAACTACCCTCAGAGATTGCAAAAACAATGGAGACCAAAACCAAAAAAAGTTCAAACATTTGCATTCTGTCTTAAGATAAATTCCAAAGTCCAATTTTATCACCAGTTTGCTGTTCTCACTAAATACTTAATGATAAATGAACAGAGTTTCCAAAGTGACTGCAGAAAATCTGTCCTTGATATCTCAGATGCTAATATATGACCATAGTTTTCTCCTGATAATGACAAGCAAAGCATTACTTTTCCCCCTCTTGCTACAGATACTAAAATTTGAGAAAGACAAAGCAATAAATGTTGACCACTTGGCTCCTTGGTGCAACATTTTCTACCCCAGTGAGCAATGGAGTCACACTGTGACTACAACAGCAATTCAGCGTTGTTAAACTTCACAGTGAATACTCTTCCTACTTTCTGGTACAACATCAGCCACATCTATACAAAAAGTACAAAGKGAAAATTCCAAATGGAAGAATAAAGCTGGTCTGTACACAAAGCACTCAGATCGGATTTTACCAGACCTCTTGGGAATGAGAGCCTTGTCTGATCAGTGAATGCCACTGGTTGGGAAGGCAGAACCCTGAGAGATGTAGTGGTGCAGGGAAGGACCCCTTCCCKCAGATCAAGGGTCCTTCTAAACCCCCAGGGCTCCTCCAGACAGCCAGTGGTCAGAGAGATGGAGGAGAGCCACAGCCCAGCAGGACACACACACACACACACACATATGCCYCCTGGAGGTGTAGGGTGTTGTTAACTTATTTCRAAAGTTCCATATCTTCTCGATGATTTCTCATGGGCAGCTCCTCACAGCACTGACTCCTTCTTCGCAGTACAGACAACAAACTCCATCTCTCTTCACAGCACAACCAGCCAACTCCAACTGTCTCCTCACCCCGCTAACCCACTCTTTTGTAGCTCTTGTCCTCTTATTGGACACAGCTGTGGCCTGTTAAGAGCAGGCCTGTTGCTAATCTTTGGTGATTAATACAGCTGCAACTCCTCAGGTRTGAGATTACCTTCTGCACTATCTTTATTTCCTTACATTCTATGCCTCCACAGTAGGGGAGTGGTAACAGAGACATCCACTTTGGCCTCAGAGGGAGCGCATGGCATTTATCAGCCCTGTGCCATCGCTGCTTTCAGAAGGCTCCCAAACTCCCCATGACCAGCACACGGTAAAGTTTAGTCCTGCAAAACCAAACTTGCTCTCCTGATACCYGGAATGGCATGATGTGACAGAATTGGCAGCCGTTCTCCAGGCCAAAGGGCAAGATTTCTTTTCCAAACTCCTGCAAACTTTTTCATTTTTCCATAGAAATGAAGCAGAGATAGCAACACTGTTTTGACTGCAAATGCTTCATGTAAAAATAAGCTCCTAATGACTTCAGACTGAAGGCAAATTTGCCAGTCAGCAAAACATTTGAGMACATGCTTAGTTTGAGAAGTTTTGCTATCTATTGTATGCAATTAATCTCTTGGATCACAGATGCAGGCTGTGTTTTGTAAGGCTGAGCTATTTTGCACATCATCTCACTTATCCTGCCATCCTTTGACCTAAAGAGGTGCTCACTGCATTGACTAGAGTGAGGTACAAGACAATTGCCTTATATGTTGAACTGGCAGATGAGAGAACTCATGCTTGAAAAATCCTACCCTTAGTGGCAGACCAGTAAATCAGTGAGACAAATTCATCACAGCCACACTCGTTATATGAACTCAAAGACTGCCAGCAAGGCCCAGGCCAAAAGCTATGTTACTTCAGAGTAATTTTACCTCATAACACCATGGTAAACAAAATGCATCTTACAGTTTACTTGCTTGGCTACGACCAGCCAACACAACCTGGTTTTATCAATTTCAGCCACAGTGTAAAATATTTTAATCCTTCTGACACACTTGTTCACTTCAGAATAGCTGGCAGCAGGCAGACAGTGATTCACTGAGTTACATCAGTGTCAAACAGCTTCCAGTGATATAAAACCAGAGCACAGCAAAGTGAACCTGACTCATTGAATCTTCAGATAGAGACAATCCATTTTAAAACAAGCCTGGAAGATGAAAACACACCAACCATAAGGAATATCCTGGTTATTTTCCTGGTTTATCAGTCCAGAAATTGTTTTGAACATGGAAGTTTGCATAGTAAATTAAATTCTGAGGTTTTTGTATTTTATGACAAAGAAATTTGCCTTAAAATGGGAGATATTCATACATCTGTATTCAGGCAACTCCATATTCATGGAAGTCCATGATATCCTTTAAATGAAAGGGGAAAAAAMCCCCAAAACTCTTGTCCCATTCCAAGGAGTTGTTTGGGGTTTTTTTGCCTGTACCTAAGCAGAAAGTTCAGAAGTGTTGAGTATTTGGAAAAGGTTATCTGCATAAGAGAAAACTTGATCATTACATTAGGAAAAGAAAACTGCAGATTTTGGAAACTATATCTGGGGTTTTTTCCTGCTTTAGTGTTTCAGCTAGTACAAAAATATTTCCCATTCCTCTAAGACCAGATGGCTTTGAGTTTTAGCCTTGTGGACTGCAGTGGAGAAGTTGAAACAGAACTAGAAACAGAGGGTTTTCATTCTCATTAAATGCTAACAGTTAAAAAATTTCGTTTCAGTTCATGAGACCCATACCAAAAGATTCAAAATGTGTTACAGCAGGAGGCTCTGTTCTCTTGGGGAAAAAGACAAAAAAAAAAGTTTACCACAATGTCTTGTCTGCCTTTTCACCTGGCAAATTCAGAATTTCTCAAACATTGTGACATTGGCCCAGTAGGCAACTCTAAACCAGAAATTTCTGCCTTCCAGACTCACCTGAAAAGACATTCTGGTAGACTTTGTCAATTTAACATCTGCATCTTTGAATTGCCAGAAATTAATCAAACTTTGTAAGTTTTGACACAACAAGTCCAACACTTTTTTTCATGGAATTATTTTACTTAAATTGTTGTGTCTTCTTATAGTGCTGTTCAGCACCCAAAGGATACTGAAAATGTTCTCTAGGAAATAATGGCATCCTAGGTGTTACAACTGACTCAGAGCATAGCAGAACAATCAACACAATGCTTGGCTTTGCCATCTGGTCTCAGGCAAAGGAAAAAATACCAAGCTAACACACCTATGGATTATCATTGAATCCTTTTCTTCACTGGATGAAGGAATAACTTCTTTGGAAGGTAGCAACACCTCTGAAATGCTAGGAGAGCCTGGTGAGACCTGAAGTGACATTTAAATTTCTTCTGATTTTGTCTGTATACACAAAACCTGTATCACAGACAGCCTGGCATTCACTGACTGCCTGTGAATGTGTATACAGAGGCAGATTGCTACTGCACCAGTGCTTACATTTGTTACACAAAAACCCAAATGCCAAACATTTAAAAGTGCTGTGTCAAGACATCTGAAAAATCAAACGCCTCAGTACCCTCATGGGCACCTTAGTTAGGAGAAAGCAAAAGACTTCTTTCCTGCATGCTCCATAGCTGGAATTCAAACAGAAGGGAAGACAATGTATGAAGCCACATGCTACATGGGCAGATATGACACTGTACTGTGGAGTCCAGACACTTTCCCCTGAAACACCTCACAAGGGTAAGCATTTGGCATGCTTCTTCTATTATCACAGAATCATAAACTGGTTTGGGTWGGAAGGAGCCTCAAAGATCATCTATTTCCAACCCATGGGCAGGAATTCCTTCCACTAGACCAGACTGCCACACCCAACCTGGCTGTGAACACTTTTAGGGATGGGACATCCACAGCTTCTTCAAGCCAGCTTCTCTGAGCAAGTGTTTCAGAGCCTCACCACCCTTAAAGCAAAGGATTTCTTCCCAATATCTAATTTAAACCTACTCTCTTTCAGTTTAAAGCCATTATTGCTTGTCCTGTCACTCTTATGCTTCTATTGTATCATCCTGCCAATTTAGGAAGAGAGCATATTAATAAAATAATAAGACCCCCATTTTGGAAAATGTAACAGTGCTCTTTTGTGGTTCAAAAAGATGAAGACTACCAATTCACAGGGAAGACAAAATGTGGTCCAGGACCTTTTATTACATAGTCCAGACAGCATAACAGGCACTCAAGAGTCAACACCTGCCACCAGAGCATACAGGCTAAATTTACAGCAAGAACACCACACAATCYGGGTCCTTCTCCAGCTCTGCACTCATCTGTAGCTACAATTCCATAGCTGCTGCCTACACTGCCAACCACCAGGCACAGATGCAGAGCCCACCAGCTCCCCAGCACARACTCATTACAGCCCTCCAGCAGCAGCAGCTGATGTGCACCTCAGGCTGGGTGGTGTCCCCAGCAGCCCAGCCTGCCAAGCCAGCTCCATCTGCAYGTGGGGGAACAACTGAGTTTCCTGGGCAGCCTCAGCATCCTAGAAATGCCAGGCAACCCATGTGGCCCCAACCTGCAGGGGAATCCCACCTGCCCAGGTGTCCCATGAAGCCACCATCCTGTCTGCTCCTGGACATCTGGAGCCACAGTGGCCCACCAAAAAGAAAAAGCAGGAAGCAGCAATAAAAAAAGCTTCTCCCTCATACCCACCCTCCCSTGAGCCAGAAAGTGTGTTAGTGAAATCACTGTATCCTTCCCTGTGCAGTCACACTCTTGTGTGAGTTGGGATTGGTTTATATCAGGTTAGCTTCTGCCAGATTGGAGCAAAAGATAAAATTTTAAACCTATTTGTACTTAAGCCAGATATCTGATCTGACAAACATCTGAGAGCCATCTCTCTCTGTGGAGCTGTGATATCAATACAGCCTTGAGTCTGTCCTGTCAAAGTTCATTAAGTTACATGGAATTTCAGAATAAGAAATGTGTATTAATTCCTTGCAATGCTGTACAAAGGCAAGACTACACTTTGCAGGACCTTGCACCCTACAGGAAAATAATAAACATAAGCACCACGGCCYTTGCAACAGAGGGAGTTAATAACATGCCCTGTTGAAATTAAACCAGGCCTGCAGTATAGTACATGCTCACTAAGTGATTCAGAAAGCATCAAGATTATAGCAGGTTCTTTTAACAGTGCAACAAGCTTACACAATTTTTAGCACACTGCTATTCTCCTCATTTCATACTTAAAGCTCACTAATGCTTTTATTCATGAAAAGGCSAAAGAATTTCATTCTTTCAGTATCTTTGAACTCATTTCTTATCACCACTAGAAGAGACAAAACACAAATCCCATCACCATTGCATAAGAGCTCTCTGTAAGGCTAGTTTTAATTTCATTTTTTCCTTTTCCTTCAGGATTAAAGATCAGGAAACCAGAAAAAAAAAAAAAAGCTGAAGCATTTCAGGCATTTTCACTTGCTTTCCGAAATCAATCCATCTCCTGCAGTCAGCAGTGCATACCTCCATTAACCCTCCTCCTCAAGGAGCACTCTAACTTAAAAAAAAATAAAAGTGTGTTAAAAAGAAAAGAATAAAAATACTTCCAGACAAAAACAAAACAAACAAAAAAAAAATCCAAAAAACAAACCAAGCAACAATTCTTTCAATGAACTTTGGATTTAAAAGGTGAGATTTGGTACACGTACCAAAACCAGCAGTGATCGAACTGAATAAACACATTATCCTGAAAAATGGTCACACTGGGGTTTGAAAAGCTACAATATAACACATTACAAAGACTACCTGATAACTTTAATCTGAAAAAATTACTTGAAATACAGATATATCACTTAAAATACATATATAATCCACACCATGTATGCATATCATGATTGAACTGAGCTTCAGACAGTGAGAACATAACACTGTTACAAAGTACCCTGCACTTCTTATAAAAATAGAGAATTAAATCTCCATAGACTGTTTCTAGTTTTGTTTTTGCAAATTATACGAGAACACAAGGCCATACTAATTCCCTTACTGAGGAGAAAAGAGAAAAACCCTTTTTTTTGAGAGAACTGAACTTAATTAAAAAACCATATTATAATTATTATGTTAGCTTCATTAGCTCCATGTCACAAGAGAGACTTAACCATTTATACTTCTGTAAATTGGCACACTCACACAGGGAGTTATTAACTATAATATMCTTAAATTAAATATGACAGGCTTATACCATAAAAGTCAGCACAATTCAAGTCACAGTGCCAGTCCACAGGYTGAACCAGCATCCTCAACAGCCATATCTAAGGGAAAGGCAGGAGAGAGCTCTTTCCTACCAATGCAGTGAGGACTATCACTGGGCTGGCATGCTGGGAGTGGATTTATGCCGCACTTGTCAGAATTCACCTTCCCAAAGAGCCGTGAAACCAATGAAAGAGGCTTCAACCTTTTCAGTAAAAAAGATCCCCTGGAAGCCAGTGCCACACTGCCTGTCAGCCTGCTGTGAGAGGAGGGGTGCCAGAGTTCTCCTGGAGAGGGGCAGCAGAGATGGCGATGGGAAGGCAGAGATCCAGAGACTCAGCCACCAGTGCTGAGCACAG
>JACDOX010000011.1:2275598-2306808 GCA_014549065.1 Cardinalis cardinalis
GTCCCAGATGCAGCAGCACCAGCAGAAGCCGCCTACAATGCCTGGCTTCAGGTTCAGGCACTAAACTCTGACCCTCTTCAGCATCACTGATAAAACTGCTCTTCAAGGCACAATCTTTTCAGCTCTCATCTCCTTTGTGCATGGTAAGAACTCATCTCCAGCAGTTCTATTACCTTAATTGCCAGGRCAGCATCCCCTGAAGCCAAAAGAAAGTCAGATTTCCACTACCAAATCCACTTTTCATCCAAAATATTCTGTATTTTTAGAATGCATGGCCAATTAGAAAAAAAAATTACTTTTTTCTCTGTTATAAAAACCAAAGAAATGTAAGACTAACAGCAACCACCTAGAGAGAGGAGGGGAAAAAGCTTCACTTGATTCCAACTGTTTGCTTTTCTAATCAAAGTGAAACCTGACCTTCACATTGTGCTGCSCATCCACAGATATTTTTATTCTACATACTGGCAACACCCCCCTGCATGCTCTAAGAAAGTGTAAATGGTATCAAGCATTTCAAAATAACTGTATGGTAAGTGTTGTTATTTWAAAAGCATATTCTACACTACACTGGACATCTTGCAGAATACCATTATTTTAGATCATTCCTTAGTGTCCATTTCAGCCTTAGGAAGCTACACACAGCTCATCTCCAAGTCCTACAGAGAAGAAATAAGGACAACTGGAAAGGAGCTATTGCAGCACTGGGGATCATGCACTTCAACTCCTCTCTAASTCCACCATGTGGGATTGTCCCACCACGTAACACAACACACAAAGAAGAGTTTAAACCTCTACTTGCTTCCCTTGAACTGGTCCTGTATCTGCCTCTGGATCTCAAAGAGCAGCTTACAGCAATGAATGCTTACACACAAAACACAGGAGGTGCAGTTCATAAGAAGAGAAAAGCAGCAGCAATGGGGCAAGAAAAATCTCCTTTCCAAAAGAGATTACTCATGATAAAAAGATCAAAAAGACAAAAATAGAGGAAGACAATTTAAAAAAGAAGAGATCTGTACTGGTGGGGGGAATGGTAACAATAAGCAGTATTGGAACAACAAAACTAATATTGATTAAAAATTTACTAACCTTATAGCACAAGTAGAAGCAAGAACACTGAATTCAAGCGGGAGATGTTCAGCTTAATTTGTTGTTAGGGCTGATTTGCAAGTTAAGACTGGACTGATTGCCTTCATTTGTTTCTGAGAACCAAAGTGAGACTTTTAGAGAAATGAGAATCAGGAACTGGTATCAGGAAAAGGAAGACAAAATGAGTTCATTTGAATAAGACTGGAAACACCAGAAACAACAGCTTCTGCAGGTCAGCCAGTGGATCTGAATGGAAACCAGAATTTTGCATATTGACATTTTGAGGGACCTCTGCATCTTCTTATTACTGGCTTACTATRAGCAGGCTTCCAAGGTCACAAATGACAACTCAGATCCACAATCTACTGGGAAKAACACTGGCACATTAACCATTAACCAACACAAACACAAGAAATGCATCTCTCTGAGTGCATGCTTCTGAAAACCTGTTTCCTAAGATGGAAATTTTACAAGAGAAAGTCAGCTCTGAGTTAGATGTCYGTGTACTACCACCTTGCAATAACTTATAACTGTCATCTATGATTTCAGAAAGGTCCATTTTCATGACWACCCTGACAAAAGACACGAAGCGACAAGAGAATAAGTCCAAACAATCTTTCTTTCATACATAGTTCACTTCTACAAAAATGCTCACTACTTCAATGTCACTTGTTCCAGAAYACCTTCCCCACAGATTTACCACTTCTAAATATTGAAAGCAGCCTGACCCAGTTTGCTAACTCATGCCTGACTGAGAAGTATTCCCTGATTTCCTCACATATTAAGCAAGGAAGAACAAAAGCTTAACTCACCATGAAGCAACATACCCACTACCTTCACATTCCTCTCTCAGAAAATAAGTTACACACCTGGATTTAGGTCTTATTCCCTCACCTTTACCTTTGACATACAGCCTTTCATATCAAAAGAAAGCATACAGACATAACATTTATACATGGAGCAGACAACTTGAGGAAAATCACCTGCATCTTGCTGAGCTCCCTTTTCTTCCTACAGCTACTGACTTACTGCTGGGAAAATGGTAACCTCTATAAATGCACATCATATTTGGCACAGGGCACTGCTGGAACTCAGAGTAGAGATAAAAAMTGCCTGAAAAAACCATCCTTTTCTTTAGTCTCAGCAACTGCAAGTTAATTAACGAGACAAAAATCCTGTAAGACACTGAAAGGGACAGGAAGAAAACTAAGAAGGGGAAAATGACARAAAAAGAGTGGAAACCTCCAGCAGATTGCAAGGGATGTTACATTACCAATCTGCAACCTGAGAGAAGATAAAGGAGTTTCCTAAGATACAAAACCAAGTTGGGCTGAGAGTGTGAGATAAACTGAATATCCCATTAGAGACAAGTGAAAAAAGTAGATGAAASTTTGGGGAAAGCAAAGACACACTGGTGTAAAGCAAAGAATAAAAAAGAGACAGAGAACTTAAAAAAAGAAGCTGAAAATTAATTAAAATTAATTAATAATTAAAGTTTCTTGTGAGACCACAAGAAATTAATTGAAATTCMTCTAGAAAGCAAAACATCCATGATTTCCCCAAGAGATTAATAKCTCTGTCTCTTGATACAAGCTCACATGCAAAGACTATTTATTATTGTTCCCTAAAAATTTCAGCAAAGTACAAGTATTCTCAAGTCTAAAGTATCCATGGGAAATTTATCCTCATGACAGCTAAAATCAACCAAATTGCAAAGTTTCAAATATCATAACATGAYGAAAAAGAACAGCATGAAGTGACTCAGGTATTTTTTTCCATCACTTACATTCTACCATCAAAGCCATGTAAAATGACTGAAAAACATTATTTTAAAAACAAGAGAGTTAAGAATTTTTTGGAGCCCCACAGGGACTCCCAGCAACTCAGCTGTTTGTGGAATGCAAGTGCCCTGGGAGGCTTCATCTCTTCACCAAGCAGGAGCAAAGGGATCCCATCAGATATTAATTGTCCACAGATAATGTTACCAGCAATAAGATCAATTAGAAAATTATCTCCTGAGAGAAGTATTATGCCATTAACTTAAATTAGTCTGCATGTAATCATATGTTAAAAAGTGGAAAATTTCCACAGAAYTTAAAAACTTAGTGCTTGAAGTCCATTTAGATCTCTGTAATCTGATTAGGTTCTTGATTAATGAAGAGAAAGGGATGATTTTGAAGGCCTCTAAGGTAGAAATCACTCCCCTGGAGCTGAGAAAGAGAGCAGCCCACAGTTAGAGCAAACACTGAAGAGCCCAACTGGAACATACTGCTTTGAAAGAGGCAATTAATAGAGCCCCTGACTGCCAGGTCAGCCACTCTCCTGGYTCCTCCCATCCCTTCCCAACCACACAGGCAGCCCAGAAGACAGCAACTGTCCATCCARGTGCAATATCTCTATGAAGAGAACCACTGGTAAGATCAGGAACATGGAGATTGCTAGACACAGGCTCTTGTTTCACATGACTTAGTGTTTAAATKTTGTGTCTGTGCAAGGACTGTTATTTCACACCCAAGCGAGCTCCTCCTTAGGTTAATGGTTACACACACACTGATAACTCCAAAAAGCATGCCTGCTATTATTGTCAGATCATACTTTCTCTCCCATCTAGTTATGCAAAGCATGAACTCAGATCAAGTTAAGCATGGCACCAGGGAAAACAGTTTAAACAGTGAAGACTAAATGGAGGGRGCAGAAGAGATCAGAAATAGGAAGAGCAAGGTTAAGGAAGGAACAGGAAATGCACACCTCAAGGTGGAATTCCTTCAGCCCTGGTAAATGTCAAAAGAATCAAACTCCCCTTGATCATACTTTGTAGAGACAGGTAAGGTACTTATTTATTTCTTTCCTGAGCAGCCYAGGATGCATCCAGATACTTAAATAGTGTCTTCCTTCATCCTCTTCCACAGATGCTTGGGCAAGATAAAACTAGTAGCAATCAAACATTCATTAAATGAGAGAGGAGCCTTCCAGAGAAGAACCAGGGCAGGAAGAAAAGTCAGTTCACATTACAACCCACAAACAGAAGAAGGCAGGTAAATTAATAACTTCATTCCTCCTCAGCACAGGGCAAGATGTGGTTAACAAGATTCCTGCTCAGTTACCAAATTTTTCCTCTTCAAAACTGAAATATATTCTGTTCCTCACTGAGCTCTCCTAATAAATACACACCTCTTTCATCAGAATATGGATAGATTATCTCAAAGTTTCTGCCTTGGTGTAATATGCTAATCTGTAATGATCAGAGAAATGTACATATTGCTGTCATCTTCCAAGCACTGCACAAACAGTAACTAGCTGATYCATGAACACTGCACTGGGGACTGTTAACACAGGATTAATGTGTTTGTAAGTATGTATGTGGCCAATGTTTACGGTCAGCACTTAATTTATGTGCTCGATTTCACCTTCCAAGAAAGGTCACTCCCTTAAGGCAGGTCATCTGTCTGCCTGCAAGGGAAGGGTGAGAACCAGGAAGCAGTGGCTGACTCAGTGCCAGACCCTGCCTGACAGTGGAAAAAGCAGCTTCAGAAAAGCGCTGGAATGGYCCCAAAACCTCCCCGCCTCCTGAGCCAAGAGAAGAGAGGGAGAGAAAACTTTACAACTTAGGCAGGGTAAGGCCGGAGGTGGCTGACATTTCAAACAATAGCACACTAAACTGGAAAAGTAAACCTTGGGACACAAAGCAGGTCTGAAGCAACTCTGTGATGTAGCACCCTGCAGGCACCCAGAGGAGAGTGGGTATGGGCAGGAGAGCACCCAAGTGTTTCTTTCTCAAGCCATTCATCACCCCAAGTGTTTGGGCTGTCGGAGCCAAAGAAACCTGGCACCACCTCCGCCAGATATGCCAGATTTGTTATCATTTGGAGAACCTGATTATTTGTCTGATAAGATCCCAAAAGGTAAAAGATGAAGGCAATGCAGCACTATCTCTCTATGGGTAAACAGCCTCATGTCATTACATTCCTGTGAGCACATCTACAGCCTGAGGGGGACAATCCATGAGTGACCAGTCTTAAAGCACAGTATGACCACGTTAATAAATCTCTAGATTGACCATGTGCACAGCAAATCAAGATATTTTTATTGTAATCCCATTACTGAGAGCTTTCCAGTTCAGCTTTTCCCAACCTGCCACTGCCATCTCCTCTTTCCAGCCACGGTGTGCCTGCCCATTCCTGAGGCCCAGTCTGAGAAGACAGGCCACTCCACTGCCAAGCAGCTGTTTTGTAACAGCAAGGTAACTGCACAGGATTATTATCTAGATGTAAAATCTTAATTGGTGAAAGCTCCTGCACATTTAACTACCAGAAAAAAACCCTCCAGCTTCTGTTCTCAATTGTTATCTCCTATGTTACATACCTCTTAGACGAGTTTAGCAATCAACAAGTGGTACAGTTTAATTTGACTGAGAGATAAGCTAAACAAGTTAGGTGGGATGACTATCACCATGAAGGCCATGCTACTCTTCAGAAAGAAAACCCAATGTCAACTAGAGAGGCCCAGGCATCTGGGAATTGGTACAACCATTTCCCCATTCTGTTTTCATTTTCAGCCCTGCGTTGCACATGCTGGGGACGAGAGGGTCAGTCTTGGACCACTATAACTCCCAGCGTGGTTTCCTCCAGCCCAGGAGCACAGCTGCCTGCCAAGGGAACCTACACTCCCAACAGCACAACTTTCCTGCATGAGCAAAGAGGCAGCCTTGACCCACACTCCAGAAAAGAGGAATCTCATTGCAAGTAGCAGAGGCTCCTCCACGGCTGCCTTTGCTTCTGCAGAAAAAGCAACGCCCTGGCAGTATGGAAGCTCTCAAAAGCTGACAGCTGCTAGACTCTTACAGCCTGGCTTGATTTACACCCCTGAAGAAGTTACTACCCAAATCAATAATGACCTCACAGCAGTGTGATAAGGTAACTTTTTTTCTCGTTACTTTTGAGAAAAATTAGTATTCTGACAATGTGCCAAAATTTGGCATTGCTAACACAGATGCTCCACGGTAAACACATCTAGGAAGGGGTGAACAAATGGCTGCTATTCTTCCATAACTTGTGTTAGGAGTTTGCACTGTTAAATTTAGGTGGCAGAAGCTGCATTTGTTCATCAGTGAGTGTTTTAAGTACAGTTGTTGATGCTCCTCTCCTTATTTTGCCCTATCAGTTTTGCTAATAGAATTCCCCATGAATGAGTGACAACACCAGCCTCTACTAACAGAGATTATTTCCATACCCATAAATACATGGAGAGCTGTGTAACCACCCAGGCTGCACCAACGCAGAGAGAGCTACGGAAATTCTTTCAGCTAGAGAGTTGATATGTGCACAGTTCACACACCTCACCAGCACCACCACACAGGCAAGGTGACAGTGACAAACCCACTGCTTGGCCAGGATGCATGGGAAACAGCAGAAATACACACCAAGATGAAAGACTTGTCAGACCTGCGAATGTAAATAAGCGTGTGACAAAGAACTGACAGCCCTACACAAGTACTGCTGTTACATTAGATGTTAAACACATCCCCTTGTAAAAGTGCATGTAACTATCAATATTCCAGGCAATGTGGATTATATAAACACTTAGAAACAAAGGCCAGGCCTCACTGAAAACTCTCAAAATACCTTTGGGTTAAAAATACTGCAGCCCTTTTTGCTGCAAGGTTGGGCTCACATTTAACACTCCAGGATATCATATATCAAAGAGAGCTTCCTCTTGCAAAGAGCTGAGTGCCTTTCTTAGAAAGCTACCAGAACTTCTTTCCTTTTTATTTTGGCAGTCTCATGTAACCAAACTTATCATATGCAGACATTAGGCAACAGAGATAACACTCCATAACTCTCCATATAGTGGACCAGGTCCTGGACAAAAAGACCGACTGTAACTGGTCCAAACAGGGCTGGAACTGTCAGGAGTTKCACTCTCAGGCTATGAGCACAGCTGATCCAACAGACTCAAATCCAACTCCTTTTAGCAGAACATCAATTATTCAATTACTAAAGTCAGTGCATCTCAGTCACCCCTTATCTGCAGCTAACTCTGTAACTGCACCCTTACGTAAGGCTGTAGCTTGCACGTTGACTCGCCAGGTTTCACAGGCTATGGAAGAGCYTTTTCCAGAGGCTCCAGCAATGCAGCACCATGCTCCAGGATTCCACAATGAATTCCCACGCTCCAGACACCACCTGGACACCTCTGCCAGGAACCCCACACAGCAGGATGGTTACAGTGCAACACCAATGTTGCCACGGGGGTGTTTCTTCACAGGATATGATCAAGGGATGCTCAAGGAATCCCCAGAGGCACATCCTCCTCACAGCCTCACTGGGTGAGCTCTGTGTGAGCCACAAGAGACCACTGCACAAAGCCCCACTCCTAAGCTAAGGGAACCAGTAGGGAAGGGGTTGCACTCACCAGGGACTGCCCCTCACAGAGAGGAGAAGCTCCTCCTGAGGTCTGCAGAACATTCCCTGTGTGTGTCCCTGAGCCCTCCCAGCCTGGCAGCACTGACACCTTGAGCATCACCTCCCCAGCCACTGACTCAGCTGCCTCCCTCTCCTGCTGCAGAGGATTTAGTAAGTCTCTTTGATGTTGGGCTGACGGGCAGGGTAGGCTGCACAGAGACAGCCAGGAGACATCTCCTCTAGATCATGTTCTTCTGTTCACTGCTGTGAAGCTGTGCAGTCTGTAAGACCCAACCTCCCTGCTTCAGCTTTGGGGTTTTTTTTGGTTTGTGTTGAATATAACAAYCTTCTATCATTCAATTTAGATCAGTGTCTTTAGTGGTTCATTACTATTAAACTACAGAATGGAAACCCAGTCATTCCTACAGTTTTATATATGACCTTGTTAACCAAGTAAAATCAATAGAAACTAAATCAGATTTTTTTCGTACCCAATAAAATGCAGTGGTGCCTCAGGTGAGCTTGTGCATCTACCTTGGAGAAAGACAAGGGCATTGGAAAAACACATTCTATTGTAACAAGGTGAGTCCAAGCCAGGTCAGCTTTCCTTTAAAAGACACAAAATTTTGCTTGCTAAATTTAATGTTTGTGGACAACTTTGCATGTTGTCTCTTAGTATTAACAGCTGACCACCTGTTTTCATAAAAACCATTTGCTGAAAACCAGAATTATTCTGTTCAATTTTCCAAATTACAGTTTTCTGTCTTCAAAAAATGCTGGAGATAAAGACAGGAGTGCTGCTTTCTGACAACAAAATACTATCATCAGTTGCATAAACTGGGCTTCAGTTCAACTCCTTTGGTCTGTAATGTCATCAGTATGAAGGCAGAAAAATCTTTGGCTTAATGCTACTTTGAAAATACTTAAGAGTAGCTATTTCTAACCATTTAGCAAGAACTCACTTTCAAGACAACTGCAAATAACTTCCTGCCATTTTTAATCTGGGGAAAAAATAAGTAAAAAGAGATGACTACTTTTCTTTCAAGTCTTGTAGGGAAAAAAATGCATGTGTAATATCCATGCCCAAAAGGCTTTGAAATAACACTAGTTTAGTGTTATTTCAAAGTTTAGGTTACTAAATTAAACTGGCTAAGATTCTTCTGAATATCTTAATATATTTCTGCCTCAACCTTCCTAAGCTTTTTATTGATGCCAGTGATGACTGATTAATCTTACAAACTGCAAGTAATCTACCTTTGCTTTCAGATTATACCATTTCTTCGGGTGAGAAACTCCAGTTTATCTAAAGAAAAGTCTGAAGGGGTTGGCTAAATGAGACACTAAAATATTCATATCACCCAGCAGAAGTTTAGTTGTTCAGACAATTTACGTAAGTGCTGCATGCCTACAGCTGTCAGCAGCATTGGCCCACTCCAGATGAGTACCCATGAATCAGAGATCCAATAATTGTAYGAAAAACGAGAAACCACATACCCAGTTTTGGAAAAAAAAAATTAATAAATACCTGCATGTACTCTCATGTCAGAGCATAATCCACAGTATTAAGTGGAAGACTTACCTGAAACACAGTTAAATACAGCTGAGAGGAGAAACCCTTAACTTAAAAAGTATGGGAGGTTTGCACACTGTGTAATTGCGCCCTGACCATCACATTTTCACAATGATCTCTTACCTTCTATAACACAATAGAAGAATTGAAACGTTAACATTTTCAGTTACATATAGTTTTCATATCACAGGTATCGTCATGTGATCCCTAGAAAATCACTCCACGTTCACTAACAATTCAGTGGAGCTGAAAGATTTCCACTTTATGTGACCTAAAGGGCAGCAAAAATGCACTGATCAAGTGCAAGTTCTGCTGGTGTCCCTCTGAAAACATGGAGTGCTATTGGGCAGTCATGGAATGCTGGACAAGGGCAGTCAGGGGCCATGGAGGGGATGAGAGCCAGCCTAGGAGCCCAGATGGAAATGAAAAAATAACTTTGAGGAGCTGAATCAATCTATTTGATAGAAAAGCAAGAAAGGAGATGGGCAGCAGTTGGAATAGCACCAGCTCCTTAAGATAAGAGGGATGAAAGCAGGTTTGTCCCACCGAGGAAGAGATGGTGAGACATACAGGAGAATATTGTGGTAGGGTGACCCTAAGGGAGGCTGAAGGAGTGAGAGTAAAAGAGATTTGGAGATGGGGTTGTGTCACCAGGGTAAGTGAATGAGTCAGAGAAGCAAAAAGGATAAGCCATCTCAAGGTCTGGGTAAGGACGGAGGAGGAGAGGGTTGTAGGAGGAAGAAAATGGCAGGCAGGATGCTATGGGAGGAACACATTCATATTGCAATTTCTTTTCAAATAAGTACTGGTCACTAACACATGAATATCTAAAAGGAGACCTTTTTGTCAGTCTTCCCTTTAGCTCAAATATTTCAGTTGTTTCTCTCATCTCATGTAAATGCACAAAATGCCAAAATGAATGCAAGAAGGCAGTAATTATCCTCCACTGAGTTTTAAAATGCATAAAATTGGTAGCAAAGGTTTATTACTTTTTCATCCGTGAAAAAAAATGTGCATGCTTCATGCACTGCTTCTCAGCAACTCGAGAGCAGTGAACTTATTCCAGTTAAATACCTCAGTGTCATTCACTTGAAAACTGGGTCTTAGTTCAGTCATAGTTTTTTGAAAATACACTGTGTAATACTGTCATGAATTCTACCAAAGATAACTTTTTTCATTTAAACTGCAAAATGAAACACCAGAAACAAACCTACAAATCTGGGAGCTCCGGTTATGAGTTGTTAATGCTCAAAACATTAGCAAGGACATCTGTAAAATAAATCTTACTTCTGAAGAGCTAGGTAAACATGTTTGGTTCATGAAAACAARGCTTAAAAACTGAGTAAGTACTGCAAAAACATGTATTTAAGGTTCTATATCTGTGCATATTTGTGTTTCATTTACAAATATATTATTGGCTTAATAACTACTCTTCAATTAAAATCAGCAACCTTAACTAAGAATTACCTCTGATCTTGCATAAAGAACCCAAGGGGGAGGCAAAGTGCCCCTTTGCAGCCTAAGACTTCCAGTGACATTGCAAAGAACAGRAGCATTATCCAAACTCTTCCCCTGAAATTCAGCTGTCAAGTGCCCTTAAATTTCAGTAATAAAACCAAAACCATCACTGAATTAAAAGATGTAAATTTAAACTAGTGAACGGACAATAGAATCCTAAAGTGAGTGTTTCTCTGCCTGGGATGTGATGTGTGGTTTCCACTCTTGTATCATTCCTCCTGGATAACAGCAAGCAGCTGAGTCCCAAAAAATTGTGAGGGTTAAAGTCTTTCCGTGGACAGCAATTACTGGAGCACATCTGTGCCAGGGCTGCTTCTGTAACATTGCTGCACAGCAGCCAGCAGAATTCCCCTCCTGCCACAGGTCTGCATCATCTTTCCTTTACTCTATAATACATCATCATTCCTACATTACAAAGAACTCCATAGTAACCAAAAAGAGTTTTAAAAACTTTGCAAAAAAATCACAGTCAGGAGGAAGGGAGAGGATGAGAAGAAAGGAAGCTATGAGATAAAAAACTTGTCCCACTGACATCCACATCAAACAAAATTTCATCAGGCAGAACAAGGGATGCATTTGTCCCTTGAAAAGCATTCTTTTCAGAGATGCTTGAATCCCTGCGTTCTGTTATGTAAATAATTTCTGTTGTCTCTGTTAAGATCACGCAGTCTTGMAAACGAGTCTGAGCTGGGCAAACATGGAGCCATTTCTCGGCTCAAGTCATAAATTACTTATTGTTTTAGTATACTGGAAAATTGGCAGGAAGCGGGGGAAGGTACGTCAGTTACACAAGACTTTCTACCATCACTTATCCCTGCCTTCCATTAAAAAAGCCTTAGTTGCTGTAGCAACTGTCAAACCACACTCTGGTTCCTCTTCCTCCAAGATACAGAACTTCTCCAAAACACTCACACACAACACAGCTCTGCTCCATCCACARGACAGGTTCCTGGCACTTTTGCACTGTTTAAAAAGAGGCTCTCCAAGGAGCTGATAAATCCCTTGTAGCCTTTTTATTCCAAGAATTGCTCCTGTAGAATAGAAATCCTTAAGAAATCCTTACAATTCTTGGATTTCCCCCCATACATCTACCCTCTTTTTTTTTCTCTTCCTTTTTCCTCTTCTATCTCTGCATTATACAGAATGTTACTCCATTCAGCTTAATTCACCACTCCATCCTCCAGCATTAAACAAAATGCCCACACATCTGTCAGATGTCCCTTCCCCTCTCMTTCCTCCCATCCTGGGAGAGGCACATGCAATGGGGACAATGTCACAAAACACACATTGCAACATCTCTAGATTGGAAAATCCAACAGCAGAGGCTTCCTAMCCAGCACCTGAAGAGAAAACCCCTCTCCACAACCACATCTTCCCAATCATTCCTGGGAAATCCCTGCTCTGTCACCAGGGCCAGGGAGGACAAGTCTTTTCTCACTAGTTGAAATTCTACTCCATGGGACAGAGATTTGAGCACATAAACAAAAAACAAACAAACAAACAAACAAAATTACAAAGAGCAGAGAAGAAACCATTAGCATGAAGAGAAAGTTCTGTCAGAAGCAGGACAAAATCGCACACTACAGAAGAAAATCTCATGAGGAAGTGAAAAGATATTCCTCCCCTTTGTGCAGCATGCCAATATTAATGATAAGCAAAGTTCTGGAAGTTCTTACATGTTCAAGGACACTACCCAGGGCAGGATGCTTGCACAATAAATGGAGGGCTTACTCACCTTCTTACCTCCTTCAATCCGTAGTAGCGCCATCCTATTTCTAGCTAGAATGTGATGCTTAAAGAAATGTTCATGCCTAAATGGTTTTTGTTTTAGGAACACTTAACACAAGCAAATCTGTTATACACAAYGGGATGATTATTTTTAATTGCTATTCTGAAAAGAAAGCATCATAGTATTGCACAAATTATCTTCAAACACACACAAATTCTKCTCTTCCAAAAGAATTTCCATCTTGGATATACTTGTCTTTTCCAGTTTTATAATGATTCTTCTGAAGTGTGTTGTAGAAAGGGGGATTAATGGTTCCACATAAAATTATTTTTGGTTCCTCTAGCAAGACCTAAATTACCCAGCCACCTCACCCTGTAGCTCATTTCTTCAGCACCATAAGCATCACTTTTATTCCTTTCTACCCACCCACTTGTTTCTCTGGCAGGGCAAAAATGAACAAAAAATTAACAATGCACTTGTGCTGCGTGCAGCAGCAAGAAGCACTGAGGCAGATATGGGAGAAGGGCATGTGTGTCCATACAAAATTAATTGCAAAGCAATATGCACAAGCATACCCTGAGCCCAGCTTTCTGGGAGTTTACAGTGGAAACAGCTGCATAGTGGCCCAGCTACACGTTATAAACAAGGTCATTTCACTCCTGGGAGCAGTGACACACCAGCCCTGCTCTGAACCACAAAGCAGTCTGCTCCCCAAGTGAACAAAAATCACTCCCTGCAGCGAAGGGAGGAGCACTGAGGGATGTTTTCACTCACTCCCAGCTCTGCCCACCAAAAGCAGTCACTGAATAGGCRTTGGTGGCTGCTCTTCTACCAAAAATGCTCAAACCAGCCAATGTATTTCTTCTGCACTTGAGAGATTGTTGGACTGTTACCACACCTTTGTTCTTCCAGTCTCTCTCTTTCATATCTTGTGTTTGAGCAGGTGCTCTAAGGAGGTTTGCCTTTCTGTGCTCAGTCATTCTTTCATGCTTCTGTGCTGCCCCTCTTTTACCATATCCCTAATTTTTATGGTACCCCATGATTTATCCAGGCTCATGCACTTACATGACAAGGGCTCAGGCTGCTATGCTAATGAAACAACCCTGAAGGAAGTGCAGGRTACCATTTGCTTTTTATTACCACTGAGCACCTGTTCATCTTGCACAGAATGAAGAAATRGGGCAGCCAGCAGCTCAAGGCCACCTTTGGACATTTTGACTGTCAGGTTTCAGGCCACAAAAAGAACACCAGAGCAATAAACAAGGGCTGCTGTCATTTGCACTAAAGTTCCCAAACCACAACTTTGAGATTTGCATCCAAAAAAGGTGTGATGGAGTACAGCCTAATTCATTACAGTGTGCTTAAATACAAAGCAAAGCAAGCACTCCATCCCATTAATTTACCAGCTAAGATCAGTCATTTTCCAGCTAAAATCAGTCTGAAATCAGCCAGGGATCTTCATCCTAAACATACAAACAGCCATGCAATTCCAAAGCCATACACCAGAACACTTTCCCAGATGTGAATAGATTGGATTGAAAAGTTACTGACCATAGAAATTCACCACCACTTCTCAGCTGGTATATCATWTTTCAGCTTTTTTTTTATTATCCCTATACAAAATTGTCCAGGTTACACAAATCTCTTCAAAACCAGCATTTTAAATGTGACAGCCAGCTGACAGAGCCAGCCATTGAGCATAAGGCAAGTATTTATAATACTTTCTTAAGTACTTCCTTTATTATTTACAGCTTTATGTTAAATGTTACATTATGAGCTGTATCACCCATTTTTGCTGCTCCAGTAGTTGCRAAGTTGATTTCACTTTCAGTACCCCATCTATCTAATCTGAATTCTTTTGGTTTAGAATGATCATGTACAACAAGTAGCTCTGCTTCCTCAAATATTATTTTACTGAAAGCTATTGTAAAGGGACACATCTTCAAGCCAAGTTTTACTCATATAKAAACAAGATGACACTTTAAAAGCTGAAATTATAAAATGTGGAACAGTATCTGTCTAACKTCACTACAGAGACAGATTTTAAAATACTTTTTTTTATAACTTCAGATTTTTAACTTTAAAACGTTGTCTCTGTCTGCCCGTAAAAAATGAAGTGAATCTGTCCTTTAGAACAAACAAATATTTAATAATATTTTCTTTTGAGTTCTGCCTTACCTACAAACCAAAACTGACCTCTTACCCCACACATCCCACTCCTGGAGCTGATTAGACAGCTCCCCTTGGATAAAAAAAAAACAAAAAACCCCAAAAAATACCAAACAAACAAAACCCCAACGAAAACCCCCAGGGCATAAGGAGAAAAAGAAACTTACASTCATTTCCCAAGACAGGAAGTTTGAGGACATATGGCCTGATAGAAGGGGGGGAAAAGCCCTCCAATGTCTGAGCCTAGCAGCTTGGCTACTTCTGAATTTGTACCAGGATACAGCAAGTTCCTCCTTCCAAAAAAAGCATGGTAAGTGACACACTATAGCACAAACCCTTAGGGGTTTTGTTTGGGTTTTCCGGTTTCTTTGGGGGGAGGGGGGGGTTGTATTCTTGTTTTTAAGTTTCCAAACAAAAAGTTTTACAGCAATACAGAGGAGTAAACAGCTCCAGGATAGGGCAAGGAAACATAAGAAAGCTTAGACTAGGAAAGATTTCCCCACATAACCACCTGCAACAGTACCAAAAAGCAAAAAAATCAATCTCTTGAGAAAGTAGGATTTTTCTTTTCCTTTCATTCTTTGTACTTTCATTCTCTTCATTCATATGAGGAGCTATTGCTCCTTAGAGGTGATGCACTGCAATTGCTCAAACAGCTTCTACTTCATCTCCTCCAAAGGCAGTTTGTAAACCCCAGCCCCCAAAAACACAAACCACAAAGCCCTCACATCCCTTAGCAACATATTCATAGCAAATAAAAAAAATTGCAGATATCATGTACCATTAGCATATTGAGGTATCATGAATTTAAAAAAATAAAAACCTGTATTTCAACAAAGTGCAATATAATTACATTCTAATAACAAAGTCAACATTRTGATGTAGAAAACCACCACGAGACTGCAAGATCTTGAATATCTACTGATAAACCACAGAACAGTAATGGTGAAATAAGTCAATACTTTCTTTTWAGAGGAAAGAATCCTGGTCCAACCTCTGGTTAGGACATACCTACAATATTAGTTCCTAAAATATCAGTCCTAATCCACAAAGATTTTTCCCCATCAAATTTATCTTGCTGCTGTGAGAAGACATAAGGCTGACTACAGCTTATGGATGTGCCATGACRTCTGTGTATGGATTTGGCCACGTTTCTAACTGCAAGTAAGAGCACAGAAACTCAGGCTACACAACAGGTCAGGTCTGGCCTGCCCAAAAATTTTGCTTGGATTACTYGCCCTTTTGGTTTTTTCTGCTCCATATTCTGGAAGCTCCATAGTCCTCTCCCAAGCACACACCTGGCATAAATGCTCTTACATGACAGTGCCAGCTCCCTCCCCATCAAGTGCATGGTGCAAATCTGTTAAGTGCACCACTGGCTCAAAGCAAGGGCTSTTGTGCTTTATTAAAATGAAAACACAGCTTAAAAAAGGAATATCCCTCACTGCTTTCTACAGAACTAAGCTATCAAAATGTTACTCAGAAATTAACACTGGTTATCTGAGTGCAGAACTTGACCTWTGCAGAAAACAACCAGGTGAGCCATGTAGGCACTCAGAAATTAATGACTACAAGCAATCCTGAGAYATTCAATTATTATTAGCATTTGTAAAATGTGCAAAGGAGAAAGGAAGATGAAACAACATCATGATTATATTGACATACAATTTACATCAAGCTGTGATGTCACTTGCAATGTCAAGATGTGGAAYTCACACAAGCACTCAAAGAATGTAAGACATTCTGAATTCTGTCCTACAAATCTTGCAGAGTTCAGAGAGGAAATTACTTTACAAATGCCYTTGCTTATCATGATTCCAGCAGTAATAAATTCACTGTGAAACTAAGATATGATATATAAGKTTTGTGGGTTTTTTACAAGGAATCTCAGGAGGAATACATTGCAACAAAACACAACAGAAACTCACCAGTCAGATGCATCTATATTGATCTATCTTGCMCCTACATCCACACAGATAAGCACCAGAGTATCAGAAAAATAGCTGTTTGTGAGAAATGAGCAGATGAGCAGGAGCTTATCTCCAGAAATAATACTATTTTTAAAACTTAGCACRTCTGCTATTACAGTTGCCTGTAATTGTCACCCCAAAGACTGACTCACATGTCACAAGATTTTTACAAAAAGCATAGTTTTGTTAAACTATGCATATATATACTTTTATTAACATACTACATATATATATAAAATACATCTATGGATGTTTAAAGGGGCAGTATTTTTCTGGACATTCCCTTTTCTCATTGGACTCTCATCTGCTTTTGTCATGTCCTGCTCTTTCACGTTTCAATCATTGTTAAAGTTGTAGTTACCATTTGAATTACTGTCATAGATCAGGTTAATACAAGTGGCTTGTCCAAATGTTTAACAATAATAATAATAGAAGCAATATAAACAGGCTCTGCTGCAAGGAATAAAATTTTAGAGCATTTTTTGCATCTGGAAGAAGACATATCATGAGTTTCTATGTAAGACACAGCAATCTTGGAAGCCATGAAGCAGGCTTGCTCAGAGTCACACTAGCCCAGCATCTCATTCGAGCTCCATTTCCTGTCTAAGCACCACAAGTTCTGTCAGACAGAGATACCAGCAGAGGCAGGGCAGCAGAGCCTGGTGTCTCTGTAAACACCCCAGCAGAGCAGGAACAAGAAAAGCACCAGCAGCTGGACACAGCTGAGCAGAAGGGCGAGCAGAGGATGTGTGAGGCTGTACTGGCCAAGCTAAGAGCGAGGCAAAGATAGGGGGGCAGGGAGAAGAAAAGAGCTTTACTGATAAGTAAAGCTGCTCTGTTCAAAACTGGACGATTACTGTCATTTTAGTTTCATTTTTCCATGCTAGCACAAAATCAGCTCCAAGTGGTTTCTAAATACCCAGGAAGCAGCAACCCACAGCAATTTCCAACATCAGTCACCTTTGATGAAGCAATCCATTTAATGAAAAGCTATTATGGTCTCAGATTACAACAGGGTGACATTTGTGAAAAGCTATTGCATTTCAGAACCAATCTTTCATAGCAATGAAAGTATGAACACATACACTCACAGAAGAAACCTAGAATCTTCCTAAATTCTTTTCTGTGGAGAGAAGGGGGGATTAAAAAAATTAACAGCGAGGAGGAACAGCATCATCAAAAGAAAGAGAAGCAGTAACACGTACTGGAAGGCCACAACAAGGTCTCCTCAGAATCTCCTCATTTCCAAACCGAACAACTCCAGCTTTCTCAGCCTGTCTTTATAGGAGAGGTGCTCCAGCCCTCTGATCATCTCCAGGACCAACCCTAACTCACCCATGGCATTCTTATGCTGAGAAGCCCAGACCTGCATGCAGCACTCCAGGTGGGGAGTCACAAGGGTCTCCCTTGACCCGCTGGCCACCCTTGTTTTGATGCAGAGTACCACTGACCTGGGCCATGAGTGAACACTGCTGGCTCATGACCAGCTCTTCATCCACAGGAACCCCCCAGTCCTTCTCTGCAGGGCAGCTCTCAGTGACTTCTTCTCCCAGTCTGTGCTCATGTCTGGGATTGCCCTGACTCAGGTGCAGCACCTTGCACTTGGATTTGTTGAACCTCATGAGGTGCTTATGGACCCAACTCCTCAAGTTTGTCCAGGGCCCCCTGGATGGCATCCTGTCCTGCTGTATGGTCATCTGCAAACTTCTGAGGGTGCACCCATCCCACTGCTCATGTCACTGACGAAGATATTAAAGGGTGCCAGTCCCATGATAGTCTGAGGGACACCATTTGTCACCAGCCTTCACTTGGACCCAGAGCCACTGACCACAACTCTCTGTCTGTGTCCATTCAGCCAATTACTTATTGAGTATTAATCCACCTTTCAAATCCATGTCTCCAAACTGGAGATGAGGATGTTGTGTGGGACCATTCAGAAATCTAAGTAGATGACACTGGTCAGTTTTCCCTTGTTGACCACTGCAGTCACTTCATCATAGAAGGACATCAGGCTGGTCAGGCATGATTTGCCCTTAATGAAGCTGTGCTGGCTCTCTCAGATCATCTCCTTGTCTTCTATGTCCCTTAACAAGGCTTCCATGAGGATCTGCTCCATCATCTTCCCAGTATGGGAAGGAGGCTCACCAGTCTGTAGTTCTCTAGGTCTTCTTTCTAAAAATAGGACTGATGTTTCCTTTTTTCCAATTACCGGGGACTTCATCTGACTCTCAAGATTTTTCAGATGTGGAGAAATAGATTCCATCTTTGGAATAATCAATAATTCAAATAATCTATTACCAGAAGTGTAAACTTTAAATKACTGGGCTGCACATTCACATTTTGTCTTTGTGTCCATGTATAAACATTTTAAAGCTAAACTGGGGAAGTAGGGGGAGGTAGTAGATTTTCAATTAAATAGAAAATACCATGCAAAAATTTTTGTTAGTAGTGATTGTTCTGCACTGATTAAACTACATGCAAGTCRGTTTTATAAATGCATAGCTCTTGAGGACACAAGCTCTTACAACAGTTCTATAAATATGCTTTGTAAAATGTTTATGTGGGCTCAGTGTGTGGGCAAATTCACAAATAGACATGCTAACTCCCTTCTTCCTGGTGACCAACAACCAGAAGAGGAAAAAGAAGAGATCCCTTTTAGAAGAATAGTCTAGACAGTCCAAAAATAGCCTCTGTGCCCTTGCCAGGTACATAGAAAACTGAAAAAGTAGGAACCATGGTGCTTACTAAAATCAGAGTGTTGTTTTGACTGTTTTCCATCCACCCTCAACCTTCTGGATTTCAGCATGGAGATTCACACCCTTTCAGTTCTCAGAGATGGCCACTTCRTCCCAAGGCTTAACTGAGAAGAACCATCAGAAAGCTTCTAGACCTTGATACAGAGCAAAATCCTGAATATTAGGAGCATTGGTGATGCAAAGTGGCAAGAAGTTTCAGAAGCTGAGATGTCTTCACAGCTTTAGCTGATCCTTTCCCTATTTGTTCTAATAAAATTCTTTTTTGCTTGCTTGCTAGCTTATGACACATGCTTGGCCTGGGGAAGGAGTTAAAGGTAGCAAGGGAAATCACATTCCCTCTTTCTTGTCTTTGCGTTTCAAAAAAAAATAGCAAAGAAGAGTTGTTTATTCTTCCAAGTCAATGTGCATGCTCTGTGCACTCAGGATGACATTCCCTCGCTGGAGACATGTGGAGTTAGATAATATCAATTTATGTTAAATAATCTTAAAATAGAAACACATACAGTGCTGTTTGAAACTTACTAGATAATCCTTTCTCACAGTCRGATTCTGCATGTTGTTTTTTGTTTCCCTTCAGTGTGTGGGAGATATTATCTCATGTTTCAGTGGATGTGGTCATTTTCTCTCTGTAGCCAAGTTTATAGATTCCTGCAGGTTCTGTTCCCACATCTGGGGACTCTACATTTCCCTCAAGATCCTGGGTGAGCAGGAATTTGTAAAACTCCACTCTGCAAGTGAGCCTTCACAAACTTGAAGTGACTGAAACTAGAGAGCCCAGGGACAGCCAGAGCTGCTGCAGGAAGGTTTATCACGCAATGATCTGCGATGTTACAGACTCCAATTTCTAAGCAGAGTGCTAATGCTGCATGCACACACTGTACCAGTATAATATAGTAGTGCTGCAACCATCAGATCATATCATAGATTGACCAATTTTAATTGACAGTACTGAATTATAAATTATTATGTTTAGCACCATCAAAYTTCAAGTCTGTAAACACTAACTCCACTCTGCTCTTACTAACTGCTATAAATTTGCTATTAGAAACTAAGTACTGTGGAGAGACTAAAGTTTAATTGTTTTTTTATCTTCTCCTCACAAAGTTTTGATACTGTCTATATGAAGACAGTTCTGTAGGTGAAATCTGATGAAGTTTTCAAGCTGCTAAAGACTGAGCTGCCATGACCTGGCTCTGCTCAATACTTCTGCCATGGCCAGCAGCTCTTTAACTGCTCCTTTCCCAGCCTTCCAGAATGTTGTAAATTTGTCCAGTAGCTAAACAGTCAACACTACACACTATACAGAAGACAAAAGAGATTGGGCTTGAATACACCAGTGAAATTAGAAAAAGAGAAAGTGAGCCTAAATTTACCAGGGTTTGTGTTGTGCCTACTCTTCCCCTGCCCCCCTTCCTTAACTCCACAATATGCATCAACTCTAACTTGTTTCCCAAGGAACATCACCAAAGTCATTGTCAATCTCTAGCCTCAATTTCCCACAGAATGCATGCAAGTCCCTAAACCCAAAAATATTACAAGTGGGAAACATTAATTCTGGATGGAGTCCAGATCTTATGATACAAAGCACAATTAAAGGCTTGGCAGTTTAACAAATGACAGAAGCTGCCTAACCACATTAAGAAATGCCTGACAATGCACACACTTCAAGAGGCATTTTCTGAAGCTTTGTAAGTACCCAGTTTCTTGCATTACTCCCCCCAAAGAACCACTGTTAATGGTTCTCATAAAGCACAGCACACACAGATCAGACAAATTAAATKCTGCAGCCAAAGGTGATTCCTCCTGGTCCTTAGAAGCAACCATGCTTACACTGCTGAAATGATGATGCATTTTGCAACATTGCTTGGAAGGAAAGAAAACCAGCACACTCACAAAATCTTACTCTTTCTACAACATCCACTATAAGAGAGTAAGGAAATAAGAGTGACTAGATATATTTTTTTAATGCAAAGATGCTAGAGTTTTACTCCATGATATAACTCAAGCAAGAAGCAAAAGAAAAGGACACAATCGAAAATTACCTACCTGGAAAAAGAATTCTTGTTCCTCAGCSGATTATCTAACTTTATTTAAAAATTACAGCTGCCTGAGTTTTTCTCTAGCAAGCACAAAAAGTTCATACTTGCTTGCCCTTGTGAGTGGAAGTAATTATTTTCTGAACTGAAACGTCATTATGAATSTAACTTGGTATTTTTAACCCCAAATCTTCTTAAATATAGACTGAATCCTTACTTTGATCTAAGGTGTCACACCACCATATTTATTTGAATTCCTACATCATACAGGGATACTCAATACAACCCAATTTTCACAGAGCAGGCTATTGAAACAAGCTGAGGTGACAAAATAGGGTAATGCTGAAGAAACTAAAGCAAATCTTTCCAAATCAATAAAATCCTACACCAGACTTCCAACCTATCCCACAAGCACCAAACTTGCTTAAGAAGCTGCTATTCATCATTCAACTCTTAAGCTGCAGAAAAAGAATTGATTATATGGTATCAGACTAAGAGAGAAACAAGAAAAAAAAATTGACCCAGCCTTCTGCATGATGATCCTGATCAGTTATTTATTCAGCCAAGCATGTCATACAAGCAYGCCCAACACTATCGCTACACTTCTGCTCCCAGTTACCAGAGAAATTGCATTTAGTYCATCATCTGTAACAAATGGCCTTTTCTGTTTCAGAGATGAAAATTCTGTGATGAGTATTCCTCCATCTTCCCAACAGGTGTGTCAGACTGCAGCAAGTCAGACATGGTGATGCCTTTCAGGCAGACCCGAGGTTCACTCACAGCAAGCCCCCTCCTGTGACAGAGAGCACTTCAAAACCTGAGAGAGGCCTCATAATGTGGAGTTTACACTCAGAATCAGACAGCTCTGGTAATTCAGCATCAAAACAAACAAAGAAAAAGATGAGTCACTGAAGTGTTTCTGTTTCTGTAAGCAGGAACGGCTGGAATGAAGGTAGATAGTGATCATGTGCATGGTTCCTTGCATTTCTAGGTCTTCATGTTGGTACTTCACTAAGGGTTTTGTATTTTTTCAGTCAGTTTGGAGAGTTCCCAAAGCACTGCTCACTTCTAAAATGCATGAATTGGCTTCCCTGGAAATAGCACTCAGCTGGAAAAGAACATGAGTTATGAAAGTAAAAATTACACCAAGGAATAAGAGAAAGAAATCCGCTGYGTTTACATTTTAAATTTATGAAGCACTTTGCTGTAGTGAAAAATTCACATAGCACAAAAATCTTGGGGAGCAGACTGAAGAAAAGACAATTTTGACAGCCTGGTTTTTCTTTAATTCTAAGTTTCTTCCATCTTCCCTTGGTCCCTTGACATCTTGGTCATGCCTTCCCATCATCCACRCCTTTAATCCATACTATACTGCCCACATCAGCTTACAGAATCAGAGGCACCCTGGGCACCCTGATACTGCACTATCCTGTAGACAGAGACCATTTCAGTTTTCCATACACTTTCCCTGGTGTGGTGGAAGATGTGTTACCCAAAAGCCCAGACATTTCCAGAAAAAGACTTTGCTAACAGCCAGTCATCATTCCCTGAGAAAGACGAGCTAATTAGAAAATGAGYACATTTTTGCAACTTCTTTGAAATATCATATCAGGAGCTTCTTGAGTTTTCATGAGGAATAAAATCTCTTCCTGCTTTTTTTCAACAAGACCTTTAAATTCTCCTCTTTCCTTCAGGCAGCTTTTTCTACAGCGAGGACCATAACATTTCCTGACATTGTTACTGATGCTCTAATTATGAGTGCAGCATTTGCCCTTGAAAYATAATAGGAACTCATAGATTATATTATCTAAACTAAGTACTATTTCCCTTCCCACTCATTTGGAAACTATCCCAAATAAAGCCTAACACACAGTTTACAGTTCRTGCCCACTTAGGATTACATTAACAGCAGTAGACTTGCATGTAAGTAAATGCATCATAATTCTGAGCTGTCACAGCTTTTGGTTGATGGACACTTGGAAATTCACAGTAAACTCTGTGAAGTGCAGCAAAGTTTCTGTGTTTTTAAACCATGATTACATAAAAATCTGGATTTCACATTTTATCCTGTCTCATAAAGCAAGGTTTGTGCYCTCAGAGTTGTGCAGACAGTTTGGAAATGCGAATGCTAAGAAAACAAATATCTAAAGGCTCACTGAATACAGATTTTTTAAAATATATCTCCATATTTTTCAAACCATCTCATGATTTCTTMATGCTCCAGATTGGACAGTTTGGCTGTAAATTCAAAGGAATTTTACAGAAGTTTAAAAAAGGTATGGCATGCTATGAGAAAGATGTAAATACATGCACAGCTTTCTCTCTGTCCAAGCATGATTTGCAGGTCTCCTTAATAAAAAGGCAGCTGGAAAGCAAAACACTTTGAGGGATTAACAGCAGAATTAATTTGCTGTTGGTTTGGTCATTTGTGAATTTTACAGATATGCTCCCACAGCAGAGAGAGAAACCAAATTATTTATAATGCTCCAATAGGAGAGGAGATCTAGTGTACTTCATCTGGAAATTAATATTTATACATTGAGTAYGTTTTACTATTAAACTAAACAAAACTCTAAGCATGGATTGCGTATCTTTTAAAAATACAAACAAAAATACACATCACTGCAGTATTGATAATAAACTAAAAAAGCCCCAACATCCACAAGAAATTACATATTTCAATATCAGACTGTGGTAATACATAAGTTTATGTCCAAACATATCTTTACTCACACCTCACAAAAAATGGCATTTCCATTCAGAATATGAAATCACAACAGTGCAATAGTGATAGTTACCTTCACAGAACTCAGATGATTTTCATTGTGGTGAAAAAAAAGTACAGGAAACTTAGATTATGTCAGACCATTACAAAAAGCAACAAAGAAGAAAAGCAGAAAGAGTTAAATGCAATYTCTCTGGTTCTGCAGCCCTTTATACCTGCTAAGCACTGCTGACTGCATTTCAGATCACTCTGCCATGTGCCAGTGTTCCATTAAATGGCAACCTGTGAACTGCACTCTGGCATAACTGCATGTGAACAAAACACATCCTTAACTCTTGCTGTCAAACCCCCAAGCAACCAAACACATACACATATATGAAATAAGTAACTATTTGATATTCTCTGAATCAGACACTCTGAATATCAGAGATACTCTGAATATCATGATACACTCARTATTCAGAGATGATATTCTCTGAATATTCTCTGAATTATTTCAATGCTGAGCATGGTAGTCCATAGTCCACTTCAAATTCAGCTTAGTCTAATGTATATTTAGCTGTTAAATGTTATGATCTGAGACAATGAGTGACTTCTCTTTGAGCAACATGACTTACAGAAATGTGGTTTTCAACTGCTTTGAAGACCATGGTCAGGTTAACTCTTTCTTAAAAAAAAAAAACACCTAAAAGTGCTGTAGATAAAGCATCTAAAAGTCACTGTAGATAACTTGYACCAAATATAGAAGCAATATGAAGAATTTCACCACATAACATATACATTTTAATAAACATACACTTTAATGGGTTGGTGTGTCACCAATCTCCCCTCTATTCCACAAGATTCTACTTCTTCCTCTCAGAAATAAAAAAAAACCAACAAAACAGTCTGGAAAAAACCCCTCAGATTATTTGCAAAGTAAGTTCACCAAGGAATTGTTTTGGATTGACACTAGTATCACATTTTCTTCTGACATTCTATAGTCTACTATATTTAATCACAATCAATATTTATATTGCCTAACTTTGACACACATCAAGGTAACATGTCTGACATTATACTCAGCGTAGGCAGTTCCCACTTCTTAGGATAACAATTCAGTCAGATGTAATGCTAAATGGGATTTTAAGACAGCAGATGGCATCACTTAGTTATTTTTAACTGTTGCACACTGACCATTTACTGTGTATCATAATCCATTTTTCATTATGATAATCCATAATCCAGGAAATAACAGTCAGGATGAAAACAGACTGGCTATAAACTTTGAGAGGGACTACAAAACCAGATTTGCTATTCCATCTTCCTTTTACAATTTCTTTCTCAGTGTTCCTTGTATAATATCTAGGATATCACAGGGTAATGAAAAAAGAAGGCAGAAAGATGTGTTTCCTTTGTCAATTCAGATGATATGCAGATTTGAAAAGGTAAACATAAAAAAAAACCCCAAAAAAAACCCATTGTCTGTACACAGGTTCAAACTGCCTGGAGAATGAGGAATTCAGAAATGGCAAGGTACCAAGTTATTTTTCTGAACCCTTTTCAGAACAATAAAACACGCTCTACACAGGGTGTTTAGAAAGCTCCTGTCACAGTAGTTAGCAGGTGTTACAGTCACAGTGTGTGATCACAGAGGTGCATTTTTCCATGTACTGTGAGGAACCTGAGCTTACAATGCCACCASGGAACAGTCAGCTGGACCACCCTCATCAGGCTCGTAGCAAGACTGTAAATTCCAGGTGGCAGCCCATGGTGCAGACCTGGTGCAGAGGTGCCCCTAATGCTGGCTGATTCCAGGTAAGGCTGTTGGAATCTGTCTCCTCCTGAACCACAAACTATTCCAGAGTACAACAGAGGGYCCCTTGATGCACGGGAAAGAGGGAATAAACCATACAGAGCAGGGAAAAAATAMGGTCAGAATACAGGAGAAACTCCTCCTCACCCAAGCATGCAGAGTTCTGCTTTTCTTTACCCACTCCTAACATTTTCTCTGGTCTTACTTTTTTRAAAGTCTTTTCAAAGAGCCATGCTGTATGGACTGTCTGAATTTGGAGACTGMAGTCTTACAGAATATTGAGTAATTCTCTGCAGGGCTCCCAAGAGTATCCTTACTTGCTGAGTAACTGCAAATGCCCACCAGAATTCACACTGAGTATTTAGTGTGCATTTTATAGCAGCCAAGAGCTTGACCTGAGCATCTTCTGTTGGTAGTAACAGATTTTTAACGAATAACGAGTCATGAAAACCAACAGGGCAAAGGAACTTGTGTGGGAGCTGTAGGTTTCTTCAGGAAAGAAAAAATACTGCAGAAAATACTGAAAACAAATGTTGGAAGTAATGAAGACATTCTAAAATCTTTTCATTTTCCATCTTCATAAAGCTCAGTTTTCTCCCCTGGTGTTCAGTTCAGCATCACACTATCAAAGCATTCATCCTTTGTGCTCTAAGTCTAGGACAGAAATAAGCCACTTCAGTCACTCAGAGCACATCATTACACCTCTGGAAAGCAAACAGAGCTCCAAAAGCTGTGAGGAACAGAGGGGAAAGAAGGGAAAGTATCAATCTCTGATACAATTAATTACTCTTTTTTTTTTAAGGGAAATTGCTTTCTAAAATGTTGTTAGTGCATATATTAGACAAAATTTCTTTTCCCCATGGGTTTATTTCTTTTCCAACCTGCTAGCAATACAAATTGAATGTTACTGCAGAACACAGAATCTGTAACAGAATGAATTAAACTTATATATCTGACAGTAATGTGAATCCAAACTAGCAGCACTATTACTGATGTCATGATAATTGGCATTGATACTCACTGTAGCCATATGCTTTCTGCTGAGTCAGTTTTGAAATACCAAAGTCCAAAAGACAGACAGAAGATAGAAGAATAAATTCCCAGAGGTCACCAAATAGTTGGTAATGTTATTTGTAGTGAACATCACAATCATAACAACAAGAATTATCTGATACAGTTGTTTACAGTACCAGTGGTTTGCCTCAAGTGATCTTGTCCTGTCCTAGGGTAGAGCTGCAGTTCCACAAAACACGATTTGGGTACAAAATCCACAAGACACGAGCTCAAGAGGTCTGGCCTCAGTGTCAGATGTGAGGTCAGGTAGACTTTAAATTTTAGCTGAAGGATACTCATTGAAGCATCAGACCATATTCTGACATTACTTAGAGGACTAAAATTACACACAGAGGTCCTGCAGGGCTGTCTAAACCAGAAACGAGTCAGTTGCCTAAGCCCTGCTGCAATCAGCAGCTATTAAACTGCTTTAAACCCTGCAAAATACCACTGAGGACTTCCAGTGGTATTTTACATACATTTATGTACCTAGGCATTTCCAAATATCTGGTCTCTAGGTACAGGTGGATCCCTTTAAAAATCCTCAATATAGAAGCCATTCTGTCCTATTTGATGAATTTTGTGGTAACTGAATCTCACAATCAACCTACGTACTGCATTCTTTATGCACAGGCACACATACAGAAACAGAGGAAAAGCATTTTCTAAAATCACAGGGAAAGTTCTGTAGACATGCCTACATTATTTTACAGTCAGCTACAAAGAGCTTTTGAGCTAAGCTGTGTTAATGAACCATTACATTCTCCCCAGGAGAATTTATTTATTTACTTCTGACAGGAATAAGCAGATCTCCAGAGCCCCAACAATTCCTACCATGAACCCCGAAAGGATTCAGGTCATGATTTGCCTTCCTGCACCTACAGAATAATTTCCTTCCCAGATACTCCTTCCAATTTTTCTACACTAGTATTCCCACCTAAAATCTGAATTTAAATAAGCAGTAAGAACATTTCTCAAGTGCATAACCATCTACTTACACCTTTATCCCAATCCCAGCTGTCCTAGTTGGTTCRCAGACACCTGTGCAGCAAATGCCAAAGGGACTGGCAATCTCTTCAGTTCCTTTAACAGAGTGCAATTCTGAAAACAAGAAAAATCATCTCCTCGTTTTTGATCTCTACAGTGCTTCTGAACTGGTGGTAGGAGGAGCAGAAAGTCTCCCTATCTTGCAATGTGAGAAAAAGCGAAAATTCCCATCAGAAGTGACTCACCGACATTAATCATATATACACCAGATTGAAAGGCACTCAGAACATGAAGTCAGAATCCCAGCCTCAGCTAAGCAAATGAGAAGTAAATTTCTCAGTACTACWATACTCTTTTAACTGCTTGATCTGTACAGTTTTGCACAATGAAGCTGATGAATATAAATTTATTGTTTCTAGCATTGAACTTCCACTGAGAAGTGCTGCTGAATCTTTTGGAAGAACAAGCAGCTGAGTAGCATGGAACTTCCTGTGTCTTGAAATGAATAAGCACTAGTGTAAAGATTTTCAGAATAAGCACCAGTGTAAAGATTTTCACATGTAAAGCATTCATGTTCACATGACTTACCACCTGGCCTGTGCATTAAAATGAATATCCTGATAGCTTAACCAAGCAGATGAAGATCAGAATCTAAAATAACCAAATTACACTTCAGGTCAAGATATTTAGTCCCCTGTTTGCTTCTCATGGGGAGTACTGTGAATTTTTATTCACCAGCACAAAATCCAAGTAAAAAAATCCAGAGTGTACTGTTTAGATTCAGGACTACAGCTGAATATAGGGGATGAGTAGGCTTGAAGAAAAAGAGAAAAATAGTAAGAAGAAGTCCTACTGCCTCGAAAAGGAAGTTTGAGAATGAGAGGATTTATTTTCTTATTTAAAAAAACCACAACAAAGTGATCTTTGGACATATATACATGCTACTTGAATCTACAAAGCAGGAATTTTCCCATTCACACATCTGCCATACTGCTCTACATTCTTCATAAACTGGACTCAGGCTTTTTGCCCTTCTAGTATTCTTAACTCTATATAATACTAACTATCCAGCTCTCACAGCACTATACCCAGAATTATATACAATATATGAACAATAGTCTATTCGCCATAAAAAAGCAACAGTATGATTACAAAAAGTAAACTTCACTCTTCCTGTTTTTCAGGGAAGTATTCCAATGCCCAGAACTAGACTATAGTCTGTCACAGTCCTGTAAACTCAGGATAAATCAAGTGCTGCTCTAACATTACCTTGGCATAAAAGAAATCAAGCCTCACTGCAATACAGTGCTTGAGCTGCTGCCAAGTTACCAATGTCTGTTGGCATTCAATTACATTGCATTTCTGGAAGCTAAGGCACAACTTATGAGCAGGGATGCTCTGAGCAAGAGACTTGTTCTGTTCAGATCAACACTCACCTGACAAATAGGTTTAATACATAGCACTGTGTGACACACAAAAYCAGGCAAGGACGTAAATTTAGCTCCTCACTGATTGCTAGAGGATATTTTACTCAAACATTGTAACTATCACTGTAAATAATAACAATACTTACGTAAATCCTGCCTATGACTTGCAAACTAAGAACAAACTGATCAGATTTTCCTCTGAATAGAGGTATTTAAAAGAGTCCTGGTTTAAACTGGGTTCTGTTATACTTCAGACATTTATACTTCCCTAGAAAATGCCTGCATGACTTGAGAGCTTCAGTCTGTTTTATTTCCTCACACAACAGAAGACCTTGCTGCTTTGGACCAGATCATGTCTTGTTTCTGGTATTCCCTCTCCCAAATCTTGACAGGGAGCAAGACCCCCAGGATGAGCACAGTGATAATCTCACTGTCTGTGACATGGGAGTATGGCTTTTTGCACAAATATGCTGCTTTAGACTTAGGTCACAACCACTCACTTTGAGAAGTTTTTTGGGGCAGATTGATGCTGTGCCCTCATCCTTTGAAAAAAATCAAACTTGACTCTGTCATCTGAAAGCTGAGGTACCCCAAAACACTCCTCACTTCCGAGACACTTGGGTCTGCTTGTGCATCATTCAAGAAAACAAAAATCTAGAAAACAGAATCATAAACTGTCCACGATGCCACATTTAAAGGGGTCCCTAGCAATGTCAGTAAACTAAGTTACCCAGTGAGAAAAGAGTTAAAAAAGTTAAATGGCAGRGTGGAATAGCTACAGAACTCCAGTGCAGACCCAATACCATCTCTCTCTCTCTCTCTGTTACGAATACACAGGAAGACAACTCTGCCCTAAAGGAAGCTCACATCAATCTTTCAGTAAATGTTAGCTGGAGCAGGACTGAACTCATTTATTCTGCTTTCACACCTTGTTTGTGGAAGTTTTTCTAATGTCTTAACTGGCAAAAACATTGGACACAAGGAAAGCCTTTTTTAAAACAGAGCCAGGCTAAGGTTCACAAACTTTTCATGAGGTTTCTGAAGGTTTTATCTTCCAGATTCAGTCACTACTTTGTAAAGCAAGAAAAACAGATGTTCTAATTTTTGGTGACTAGGCTTTTTCACAGTATTTTGACATGCTTGAAAAAAATGCACTCACAGAAAGAGTTAGAGACATCCTAAGATGCAAATGTCCCTGAAGAATAACTCCACATCCTCTGGGTAAAGATTTTATGTAGTAAATAAAAACTGATGATAAAGTGATCCAAATTGCTACTGATGGTCCCAAAACCATGTTATTGTAGTCTGATGAGCAAAAGCATGCAAGATCTTGAAAAGTCATATTAATAAYGTACAAAAGTTCAGCCTAAGGACTATCACTTTGGTTGTTACATAAGATYCTATGAAGAAAAAAAATCAGAAGGCAACTCTTTGTTTCTTGGTAGATTTTGAGAACATAAAAAATGACTGCTTGATTTTACTTTGAAAATTAACATMTTTCCTCCCTTTTGTGCAGTGTTAGAAATAAGTGAGAATAATATCTCACAGGATTTGATAGTTGTGACTAGTAAGAACAAATCAACCATGATCAGCTTGCAATCTACATTTATAACAACATATACAGCTTATTGAATCCAGAGCAGCAGAGGGGACCAATCCATACTCCTGTGAAGTTCCCAGCTCTCAACAATCTCTCAAATTTACAAGTGAGAAAACCAAAACAAAAGGTAGGTGCCACACGCCTAACAGGGACTGTACACAGGTGTTTAAATTTAGACCAGGAAAACTGCCCAGCTTTCCAGAGCCCTTCTGGCATGATCAGGAAAATGTCAGTCCAAACCTCAGCCCCACCACACCACACTGAGGTCCACACAGCAGTCACTGAAAAGGCAGAAAGTACAGGAGGTGCTCTCCCAGAGGTACACGTGAAAGGCCACATGCTTACAGGACAAAGAGATGACCAGTTTTCATTCAAAACATGGAAATAG
>JACDOX010000011.1:2306993-2395621 GCA_014549065.1 Cardinalis cardinalis
CCATCAAATCAAATGCAAAAGTCAGACGTGACCACCAGTGAAAAAAACCCTCAACATAATGAAGCAGAGCAAACATTAACAGAGTTTCCCAATTTTAGGCTATTCTCTAACCTAGTGGCTTGTAGCTCTTCCAAGAAACTGGCCTTGGAACCTCCCTCCAGGCCACTCTGGAGAACAGTGAACCCACATTTTCTGGGTCCTGGGTTCTGGCACACTGGCAGGTCTGCGATGCAGCTCCTTCTTCATCCTTTCCATTGCACAGGGAGCTTAGGCACACACTCAAGGCTGCAGCTTCCCCTCCAGAAAAAGCCAAGCATTTCAGAAGTCTGTTACAACTTTGCAGAGCCCCAAGGAAATTGTTTAAGGTCAGCAGGAAAGCATTTGTAGAGGCAGGAACAGCACCACAGCAGCAGAGTCAGATGCAGACCCCACCCTGCAGCTCACTGCCCAAGTATGAGTGCATCCATGTCCAAGATCCAGGGCTTAATCCCTTCTCCTCTCCAGATGCTTTACAGCAACTGCTCTCAGACAGGCTGGAACACAGTGTGAAGTGCTAAATTTCAAGTACATGTCTCTGCTCTTAAGACTCTGATTCCTCTTTCTTGTCTGTTTAGAAACATACTGAAGTAACATGCAGCATAAATAAAACAAATGTCTTTGGAAAAGGCCTCAGCAAGATGCTCAGAAAGTCTTCTGCAGTTTGTGATTCAATCTGTTTCCTTCTCCAGTTTAACCTGGCACGTTGGCTTGTTATTAATCTGTGTGATGCTTCAGATATTTTCAGTAAGTCTCACTGAGATAAACCATCCTCCCATTTAGGAGGAAATGTGAGTTTTCATCCATTGAAAACTCTGAATTTTTTCACTGATCAGAGAACAAGTTCTAAACTAAGTTCTCCATTGATATGGAGAAAATAGGGCCTGATCTGAATATGGAAAATCAGAAATTGCAATCTGAAGGCAATCTAAATAGAAAACTCTCATGAAATTTAAGTCTCAGAGGCAAGGGGACAGTTTTATCTTCCACATTTCTTATTAATTTCTACCCTGTTAAGTACACCCAAATACACATTTGCCTTCGTTTCTAGCTAATGATATAAAAGTCCCAGAAAATTATGCTGGTAAACAGGAATAAATACCAGTCTTGATGGTGATATAACAAGAAAGGAACAAAAGAAGGACCATGAAAAACTGTAGAAGTAAGCATTCAATATCCAAAGGGAACAATTCAGAAGAAGTTAATGAGTAGCCAATATGGGACTAAGCAGGAAATCAACAGTGTCAGAAACCTATGGAAGAAAAGCAGCAAATGTAAACAAGGAGAACACAGAATGAAATACGATGTTGGCAACAGGTAAAGAGAAATTCAGGGCTTTAGAAAATGAGGAGCGTTGAAATGAATTTCAATTGAATTGAAATCCAGTCAGATGCAGGAAGGTGAGAAAAAACAAGGCCAGAAGAGTCACAAATAATTTCAAAAAATAGCCCACTATTAAAAAAATTACATAATATACAAATTTTGGCAGCCTGACAAATTTTAATTACCTTTTAAATTACTAATTATGTCTTCTAATTGACTGAATAAGACAGAATTTCAAGAGTTTTATGTTACTTTTTTTTTTCACCTCTGCGATCTCCTCATCACAGTGGAGAACCAAATCTCTTTAATGAACAGGGCATTTGCTACAAGATAATCTCTGTCCCTTAACACTACAAGAAACCCCGAGTAAAGGTCTATCCTAAATGAAGAACAAGGCAGAAACTTCAGTTACATCAGTGAAACAGGATTTTATAGGTCTTTGTGAAAATAAACCTCTCTGAGAAAGCAATCTACGTAAAATGGAAATTATGTTTAAATTTTTTTTTTGTAGTTTAAATTGGAATAATTCTTGTCCAACCTTATGAGCATCACAGAGAACAGAGCTGATGAGCATCAGGAGGCACACACGACACACAGCAATGGTACCTGCACGTGACCACACCAAGTTACTCACATACTCACCTGAAGCATCTCCATTTCTTCCTAACTGTTCTCCAGACTGACTTCCTTTTAGTCAAATAAAAAACATAAARAAGACATAAAGATACTGTTGGGTCCAAAGCCAGTGTTATCACCTCCAGGTCACCCTCTATCCCTCCTCTGTGAGCAGCAGCACTGGGGCACAGGAAGGGCAGGGAGCAGATTCAGGCATTTCCCCTGCAGATTAGTGCTGCAATTAATGCCTGGCCCAAAGTGCTCCTGCTCCTTCAGGGACAGTACAGAACATGTTGTTATCTACAAACTACTGGGAAAAGGCCAATTGCACACTTTTCACTTATGATGCCTTTCAATTACACGTGTTAGGTCTTRAAGTTATATAAATTAAGGTGCATTGGCCATGGAAACATGAACTCATTTTTGTACTACTGCTTTTCCGAAAATTACTTTAACAGGCAGCTTATTCATTTAAGATAGGGCTTTAAGTCTTTTTGCTCAAATTCAATGGGAACACTTATGCAATGCATGTCAAAATGAAWTTAATGTGTATTAAAATCTGGCCTTAGATGAGATTCAATGTATAGAGAGTAGTGCTTACTCTGGAGCCACCTGGGAAGACATCCTTTATCTCTTATTTTAATTTTAGCATTTAAGACTAATTCTTTCCATAATTGTTAATGCTTAATTAAAAAAGATGACAGCAGAAGTAATCTCTCTTAGAGGATCCAAAATAAATATAAATGCCATTTCAGAACATCTGTTGTTATAGATTAGGTATAATTAATATTGTTGAAGATGGAAAAAAACTGGATTAAACTGATACTATACATCTAGGGAACCCTGACAAAGTAAAAACTCCTGTTCACAGCTCTGTGAGAACAGAGGATTTTCTGTATTCTGCAGAACTGCATAAAATGCAAAGCAAAGACAGATTAATCACTTCTGTGCCCATGGTCACTAAAAAGCAAGGAAATATTTTAGAGATTTTACAGAAGAAAACTGGGCTTGAAATTGTAGGGAAAAAGATGTTCAGAGTACCTGAAATTTTGCTAGAAATGAARGAAAAGTTCAAAGGAAAGGAAACTTCCATTTTTGCAACGGAGAAGGCAGCAGTGAGAAAATTAATCTTGTGCATTAATCTTAGCATTCCTCCCAAGTGACTCAGGCCTGCAGAAGAAAACATTCCCACTATYGGGTTAGAAAACGTCATGTTTCCCACACAGAAGGGAGGAAAAAAGCCTGAGCAGGGCTGGTTTTACTACTTTCCTCCTGATTGATTTGCTTGCRGACCCTTCTGTTGTTCAGTTTCGAATTGTTGAGGAAAAGAGTTGCCATTTATGAAAAAAAATTGAATTAGTCTTCGTATGTACAATAAGCTTGAGCCAGAGCATTTCTAAGCAGTTATTTAACTATTTATAATTTATTCTAATAGTCCTTGGTAAAAGCATCTTAGAACCACATCAGCAGCAAGACAGAAGATAGGCTAATAAACTCTGTGGCAACGTTTACACACTTAAGACTTATAAATACATACTTTAAGTGGTGACAAGCAGAAAAGAGAGCCCAATAAGCAATGAAGAGTAGGCTCCCCCTTGGTGAGCTGGAAGAGTGAGAGAAGTCAGACAGCCACAAGCAGCACCTGAACCTCCACCATTTCTTATGTCTGAGCCAAATGTCTCTTTTTAAAAGCGAAACCCCAGCTCGGTTGGAAGCACTGACCCCAYACAGTTCTCAGGTGCCTCTGTAAAAGCCAACGCTGTCACCAACAGGGGAAAAAATATAACAACAACAGTGTGCAAAAAGGACAGTCAGTTCTGACGCTTCTCTCAAACCCTCCATACCCACAGAGCAGAATCCTCCTGCTGGGCACTACAGCATTAAGGGCAGCTACAACCAGGAACTTCCACAACCAGCGGTGCTCAGCAGGCGGCTCCCAGAGCTGAGCCCGAGGGAGCAGCAGGTGTGCAGACGTGCCCCAGCTGCAGGTGTGCCCCAGCTGCAGGTGTGCAGGTGGGCAGATGTGCCCCAGCTGCAGGTGTGTCCCAGCTGCAGATGTGCCCCAGCTGCAGATGTGCCCCAGCTGCAGGGGTGCAGATGTGCCCCAGCTGCAGATGTGTCCCAGCTGCAGATGTGTCCCAGCTGCAGATGTGCCCCAGCTGCCTCACCTCAGAGCAGCAGTGCCCACACTCAGCAGCCAGGAGAGCCTCGTGCCACAGCAGCCCTGGGCCTGCTCACCCTCCCTGGGACAGGAGGAGCCACACCTGTGCAGCAGGTACAAGAGGGAGCAGCAGGMTGGTCACACCCACAGCCTGCAGGACTCAAGGCAGACCCTGATGCATTTGAAGGAAGGATGGGCAGGACACAGATGAGCACTGAAAACTCATTTAACTAATTTACTGTCTTCATRAAACATGTGGGACAGCAAGGTAGGAGACTCAAAAACGCCTCCTGTAGAGCCAGGTAAGAAACCACCAAAGCTTAACTACCTGCAAAACAAGAAGGAATCAATTAAACTATACTGAACACTATACAGATTGTTATTTAATAATCTTTAAATTACTTCCCAAACAGTTACTCAGCTGAGCTTCTGATTTGTTTTGTATTAGTGTCACATGAAAGTTGAATTTTGAATGATTTTTCTCTATTGTTATTTATACATGTGGGAACCATTTACAATTCAAAATCAATATTTTACTGCGTCCCTGAAAGAAAATTATCAGTTTGGACTGAACAGTTTTTCTGTACCAGCTTAGGTCTTTCACTAATTGCCTTTTCACAATACAATAGTTGAAAAAGAACTGAGATTTCTGAAAATAATTGTATTGGCAAGGAAGGAAGGCAAAATATTAAGGGCAAATATYTCAAATTTTTAAAGCCAAGTCTTCCTATTATCAAGTCCTCCTCTATTTCCAACTTCCTGCTATTTTMTTATATTCTATCAGACAGAAACGTTGTAGAGAGACATAAAACATGATTTAAATGTTTTCCCTCTCTATATATATCTTGCATGTTAGGTCAGTTGCTCCACTTCACAGCTCAGCTGAAGATTTGTAATAAAAGCACGGAGGTAAAATACATTTGAAGAATGCTGCCATAAAATACACAAATTCCTTTATCTTTCRAAGAAACTCAAGGAGTTTTTCCACTTGTCACACAATGGTAAGTGATGTAAGACAAAAGGATGGAAAGTTATTAACAGATTTTTCCATCTTTCTTCTCTATCTCACAGTGGTTTACAATATCCTTATTTTTGTGTTGTTAGAGGGGTTTTTTTTTTGGTTGCTGTTGAGTTTGACACAGACAAAGTATCTGCAAGCCATGACCTATTAGAAACTTCTATACAAAAAAAAAAAAAGCTTATTACTAGCTAGGTGTTCATTTTAATCTGTCAGCAGGTTACAAAGAAAAGATGAAAGTAAGCACAAAGAATTATTCTATACCAAGTACATTTGACTGACTAGTTTTCAAGGTGATTTTAAAAAGTAACACTTTCACAAAATGTGTATATTGCACACTTTGTATTACATATGTGAAAAAAAGACTGYGGCATTTATTTCAAGACAGAATACAATACAGAAGGGTCAGAATTTATGTTTTTATTTAAAAAGTTATGAAAATCAACTTCTTTCACCTCCTGTCACCAGGTTCCTAAAAATTTCACTAAAAAGGAACACCAAGTAGACATCCAGACATACTCATTTTTTCATCCATTCATAGCCCACTAATTACTGTAATCTGCATGCATGTTAACATTCATAYTTACTGATTTGTTATAAGCACCTTTCATATACACACGGACATGGATATGAACTTGGGGAAGGATTGTAAAAAAACTTCATAAAGAACTCTACTAATTTCATCAGTGTCTGATAGCTTCACTGAAAGACTTCACTGGAAAGATACAACCCAGCACTAGACTTTAAACCTAGTTGACCTTCACCCAGCAGGGCAGAAACTGGAGATTTTTGTTTCATTTGGAGTGACTGCTGTTCTAATGCTTCAGAGTATCCCAATCACATTAGAAAGGCATCTCTAACAGGCAGCATCTATAAAACCAGGAATAAAGCCAGATGTTGATCCCTAATAAATGAAATAAGAACAATTATCAGACAGACATTCTCAGAATCAACAGAGAGATAGGGAAACTTAGACCATTGAGAAGTGAAATAACATCCCACAAAAAAAGTCAGTAAAAGAAAAGGATACCCAATTCTATTGGCATATTAGATTGGCCTCRAGGTGGGATATTCAACCTCAAAAAAGTCAAACATACTAAATAAGGTCAACTATAATWTAAGATTTGTTATAATACCCTTATTTTCTATTAAAAAAAAAGTTCAGAGATTTCTTTGACCCAAATTTTACATAATTAATTAGAAAGCTTAGAATTGTAAGTGTTAAAGAAACAATCTTTATATAGGTCCAGATCTTAAAATGTGAATTTTTAAAAAGAGCTCCTCAGGTATATTTCAAGCTGTCAGTTTGTTTGGTAGGATACTGAAAGCTTAGGAGTAGAAACAGTCTGCTGAAGTCAGTAGGTCTGCACACACTGAATTCAGTCAGGCAGGATTTTCTCTTTAATGCTGATGCTCCAGACCTGCCCAGGAAAATGCTTTCATGGTAGATAAAGATTAAAAATATAACCCACTTCGTTTAGCACTGAAGTCAGCCATTACTCACTTTTTTCATTCAATAAAGATTGATTTCTTGATCTACAAAACTTCCTAGTCACCCATCAAAACATTACCTATTTGCTCCCCAGCTTATTATTATTATTATTATTATTAGGGATCTTTCTCAGGCATCATTTGATCTGCCCCTCATTGATATTGTCCCATTCCCTATAATATTTATCTTCTAATCCATCTCATCTGCCTGGATGAGCTCTGCATCCTCCTTTGCCCATTTCCTCCTCTTCAAGAGTTCTTGACTCTGTTCAGTGCACCTTCCTCTTCACTTGTTTTTACATCCATACTATATCCTAGAAATGCATTAACAGAAAAGGACAATCCCTTTGAAAATAGGACTGTTTCCCTTGCTTCTACTCTTCTTACTCAAACAATATTCATTAGCAGTTGTTTGATGCCTTCTTAGCCTGGAAYACAGGCAGATTAGGCAGCTGCAGCAGCAGTGCCCCTGGGTGAGCGCTGTGCTAAGATCACAGTGGAGAACACTGTGCTCACATGGCAACTCCACAGTGACTGGGAGCKTCCTTTGTCACCCTTCTGTGACAAAGGAACAGGCCACTTCCTGTGCATCACTCAGTAAGAGGGATACATTTGTATGGACAGAAACGTCTTAATATAGATACGGAACAAACTAACATTTATCCTGATGGAACTTCTTCACATTTCCAAAACATAAATCATTCAGGAGAGCTGTCTCAAGTCTTGCTGTCACATAAGGTACCTTTAGAGTATACATACTGTACTACTAAGAGCTGCTTTACACAGTCAGAGAAGTGCAAAGGAATGTTACTGTAATTAACAACTGACCATTTCACTCTACATGTAAGGGAAAATACATCCAAACAAAAAAAAAATCTGCTGAGACAGAGTTCATCAAACTCCTCTAAAATGCTTTGTTTCTGTCATTCATTTTAACCTTGCACAAATGTTGTGGGTTTTTTTAATGAAGGAGACTAAAAATTCCATATTCTTATATAATAAATAATGCAACAGAACCTCATTGTAGGTATACTTCGGAGCAACTAAGAATGTTTAATCACTCTTTTCCCAGGATCTCCCCATAACCTGACATTTCAGAAGTTGCACAGCATGTCAGCAAAAAATCATGCACGGATAGGAATATCCTGACAGAAGTGAAGTAATCTGCCACTGCCACACTTTATTTTCTTTTAAGGAAAAAAAAAGCTACAAGACCTAAAAGACTATTTAACCACAAAACTATAATTTATTTTCTAAAACATCTCTTCATATGTGCTAACTAGCTCCTGCCTCTTTTCTTTTAAGAAAGTACGAGACAACTTGGCAAATATATGTCAATAAAACAAACATTAAAAAGGTCTCCAGGGAGTCAACCCTGCAAAGGTCTGAGCACCTGAAAGGTGARAGCTTCCCCAGACACTTAATGCTTAACAAAAACTTTCCATATCTCTTGAGACCAAGCCTAAAAGAGCTTTTTATTTCTTGGTGCCAACCCAATTAACATAAATCTATCTTCTTCATGATGTGTTTTCTGGGAAATGTGAGCAGTGTCYTGTCTTTGAATAAAGCTTTACCTTTTTGAGCCACATAGTTCTTGGTAACATTTCAGCCATATACATCTGCAGCTTAGTTTGCATGAATTAATGTGACTTTCCCATAAAAGCTTTAACATCATAAATAACTGACAAGTGCTAAATAAACTCTTTGGAAAGCAAAGTTCAGGATGAGATGAAGACTCCCTGCAGCCACCCCACCTGGCAGCAACACAGCAGAGGCCACCACAGCTGCTCTTCCCACCAGCCCARAGCTAACTGGGGCATTCCAAGAGCTGTGGCTCCTGGAAATACACTGAATATCACATTCACAAAGAACATAACTGATCAAACCAAGTGCACCACTGGGATGAAAGTTACTCTGAGAAGATGTAGGTTTTTAAGGATCAATACTTTCTGCTTCCCTGCTTATGAAACATCCAGAGCTAGTGTACAGCCAAGTTTTCACAGGTTTTCTCCCATTTTTCAAGTTACAGAGCAACATACACATCCTAAAAATCAGGCAGAAAAAAAAATATTTACAAGCACTTCTGATATTTGCCCTTACACACCATTGTCTGCCATTTTCCTTGACTTTCCACCTGGTCTTTCCACCCTAAACCCATGCATCAGTACTTCAGCCCTTTCACCTCCACTYGTACGTGGTGTCATCCCACAGTGATATCCATGGGGAAACTCACTGTGCCCTGGCTCCCTACACACTTCCATTTCTCCAACTTGGGCAAGGAGAAAAGGTAAGATCGGGGGCCTGAAGAGARCCACCAAGAACTGTTTTATATGATGACTGAGCAACACACATTTCCAGCACAGCTGCATGCATGTATGCCTGCTCTGTGCCTGCACACCCGAGGTCCAGGGAGATAACACAGCCAAGGAAGACAGAGTCTGCTCTGCCTGAGAAGGCTGTCTGGAGGGGGAATTAGAGGGCAAGGACAGGACTCTTCCTCGGCACTGGGCCTCTGCCAAGATGAGGCAATGGGATGAAAGGACTTGACCTCTGAAGCTTGCCTGAGGATTAAATAAGCTTCTTCAYATGGTGTACGAATGTAACTGTTTTGATTGTGGTTTGCCATCCTACTAGACTGTAATATGARGTTTTCTCCCAGCATAAACAAATTACATCAACAGTCTTGTGGGACACCATGCACACATTTCCTCCATGAGTACCTCCTCTGTGTGGCATTGCACCAACCCTGCATCTTTGCAGGGAGGGAACCCACAGGCCAGGCAGGCCACCACAGGCAGATCCTTGCTGGACACCATCATGGTACTCAGTCAAGACCATATCAACAGAMCGCCCATGCAAAATCTAATATGACAAGGATCCTTCAATAACTTTTGTAAATGACTGGATCTCCTGATTCTCTACCCTGATGGACACCAGTGACATCTTCTGAAAGTCTAATGTGAAGATGACAAAGGGCTGGATTCCAAATCTTTACCAAAGAAAATACACAGGCATGGAGAGAGTAGTTTTGAAGCTAAGAATAATTTAAGTAACAGAGTTAAAAGCAGATGCAAAAATTTTTACCAGYAGAGGTAAACCCTAAAGCAGAATCTGATAAAAATCCGAAAGAAGTAACTTCTACCAACTGAATGATTTAACTGATATAAGTTAGAACATTCTTTCTTTCATGTAGTGATACACTGAGCCTGGTCCTGTTATAAATACATCCAGCATAAGAATAATCACATCCACTGCCAGGGATAAGAGGATTCTGTGTACATGGCAATCAGCCCTGGTCACCCTGAGTGAAACACTCAGGGAACTGCAGGGCTAAAAAAGAGAAGATAAAGTCTATTGTAAAGATAGAGTGCAGTGTCATTTCTATTATTAATTTCATTCCACTGATGAAGAGTTTCTCTGATGAACTGGGGAACCAAGCTACAAACTGCAGACAGCAGCTTTCCAAAAGGAACAGATTTAGCAGCTTTCTCATTTTAAATTCCACGAGAACACTGATACGGCAACAAATCAACCTGTGTGTGTTTCCAAAAATCCAGTGGGATATTTGTTTAACAATGTAACAACACATTAATGCCTCCCAAACATTAACAATGTGACACTGGTGGTCAAACAGAAACTCACTCATTCACAGCTATAATGTAACATATATATATATATATACATATATAACAAATACATACATATATAACATGTATAATATAACAGTCCTAGCTGTTAAGAACTAAAGAACAGATCAGGTTAGTGTATAAAAGAGATGGTATGTGAAGTTCTTCCTCATGAACTGAAGACAGCTTCTTGAAAGGCTTTCTGCAGGTTCAATGAACACAAAGCAACAGAAATGAGCTGAAGTGAGTAGAGTACTTGAGCTACTAAGGCTGCTGCCTCAGCATGAAGAGAATCTCTGCACTGAGGGGTCTTGCATGCAACCAGAGCTGGCAAGAGCTGCCATGAGCTCCATGGAGGTGCCAGAGGGCTGCAAAAGAAAAGTAGAAAATGAGGTATCCAAAAACCTTGTATTTTTACACTAAGGAGAAACTGGGAGCTTGCTTATCAGAAACATCTGCTTTTCATATACAGGACAGCAATGGGGAAAACCATTCTATGAGAGCAGAAACCTTTAAAAGGGAGCAGGAAGGAAACTATTCTACTCCAACACATCCTTAMCTCACTTCACACATCCATGTACTTACTATCAGGATTTGCACACGGGTTCTTATTTCAGTCCAGATCTTGTAGGGATTCCTCTGTGAGTACTGAGAAGTATTAGCAGTTCAGTCCAAAATTTTGTGCGCATCATGTAAGATGAACACTGCTCAGCTTGAGTAGAAATAGCCACTGCTAGAAAAGGAGTCTTCTAAATCATTAATCACTTCTACATCAGCATGTATATTCCAGGCACATTCCTTGCTCTGGTGCACCTCTGAGACTACACATTKACAGTCCTGAGGAAGGCTATGAAGAGATGACAAATCACCTCACACTTTAAACCAGAAATATTTGGCTAACTAACTGGTACTGAGGAGCATCCAAAACAACAAAAATGTTGTTATTTCTTTTCTGCTACAAAGCTCAGCACTCTGCTCCTTCTTTCCCCTTTCCTTTCACTGAGTGAAGATGGTTGGCCCAGCTGTTTTTATCTCAGTGACTTGCAACACCTGTGCTCTTCTTCACTACAGCTACACGTGGCTCATCACAACAATTTGTTCCTGAAGGACACWACCAGTCTTCCACTGGACCTTTGCATCTTTGCACCTGGTAAAAATATTAAATGCCTTTATAAAATCACTGAAGTGTAAAGCTACGATGTTAGAGGTCTTTGATTTCTTTGCTTTTGTTTCAAAATATTATTCCTATTTGATGAAGRTTTTGTAAGATATCTTAAGTCCACATGTTGGATTTCTTGGCCCTGAACCACGCATAAAGCTTTCCAGCTTCCTTAATTTCATACACATGAAAACATGAGGAGGGGCGAGCAGCAATCCAGCATAACAACAATAGGAAGCTATGAGTAGTGACAGGTAATATGTTTGCTGAATATTACAAAGTTTTGCTAGTTTACAAGCTTTCTCTTTCATGTCAGTGAAAGATTGACACTACAAAGAAAGAAGGCTTGCATCTACAAACCACTTGGGGAAAGTAGGTATGTAAAAATCAGAGAACTTCACTGGCTTTAGAGGACAAGACCATTTCTCTCTGTGTTAAAACCTTTCAGCTACTAGCTCACATTTTTGTGTAAGGTAAGGCACAAAGCTACCTGCAACAGAGAAAGCTCACTGTGGAATCAAGCTCGTGTATACTTGTCCACACTGTGTGAACAAGCAGAGCACTTGGTATTGATGGATTCCAGCCTGGGACCCTGCTCCCTAGCAGGTCACTGCAGCCATGTCCAGCTGCCATCACAAGGCTCCCAAGCCAGCTGCAGATGACAAATGCTGCCTGAGTTGATGGGAATGCAGATTGCCCCTGCTGCCTGCAGGACTGGGCAGGCATGCTGCACAAAGGTACACAAACCCAATGAAGGGTCACCTCTCAGGCCCACATCACATCAGACCTGCCTGACCTCTAGGGAAACTTGGGTGCAAAGCAAGAACTGCTCAGCATATGAGCCAAATATAGCTGGAAAACAACTTTATGGAAGAGGCTCTGGTTCTGAACTTGAGCAAGAAATGTGCCCTCACAGCAAAGAAGGCCAACAGCTTCCTATGCTGCATAAGCTGCATTAGACAAAGAGTCACMAGCAGGTCAAGGGAAAGGATCCTTGCCCTCTGCTCAGCATGGCTGAGACACTCACACTCGGGATGTGGGATCCAATTCTGGGCTCCCCAACACAAGAGAGACAAGGACTTACTGACTGGAGTAAGTTCTCCAGCAAAGGGCCACAAAGATGARTAWGAAATGGGAGCATCTCTCACACAAGGAGAGGCTGAGAGAGCTGAAGGAGAAGAGATGCCTTAGAAGGGACTTATCAATCTGTAGAAATACCTGAAGGAGGAAGCAGGTACAGATTCCTCTCTTTGGTGGCCAGTCACAGGACAAGAGACAGTGGGCACAGGCTGAAATTCCACTCTAAACATAGGAAGAAACTTCTACAGTGAGGGTGGTCAGACACTGGCATGGATGCCCACACAGACTGTGCAGTCTCTGCCTCTGAAGATGCCCAAAATAAAACYGAACAGAGGCCTGAGCAAGCTGCTGTAGCTGACCCTGACCTGAACAAATCATTGGACTAGATGATCTCCAGAGGAACTCTTCCAATCTTAACTATTCTCTAATTCTGTAAAAAATAAAGAGAAAAGATAAGTCATATTAGCACTTGTAAAACTAGGAAGAATGCATATAAAGAAATATGGGGTTTTTAAGCTGACAGTGTCAGTCACTAACTAAAGCTTTATCAGGAGACTCAAGAGAGTCATTACCTTCACTCTTCCTCCTTCACAAAGGAAAAACTGGTTTAACTCCATAAAACTTCTTCTGTCAGATAAACAGAAAGTTTTATCAACAGTAGCTAACCAACCAGCTGAGAGAATAAGTGGCAAAATAATACTTTAAAAATCCCCAAATTAGTACATTATTCTATTTTCCCCAAGCCTTCACTGSCAGTCTTGAGTTTTTAAAGTTATTAACATGCTAATTAAAATAAACAAAGTACTGAAATAAAGAGTACCTATTGTGTTAAATAATTACACCCCAAAGAATATTGAAAAGTTTGTGAAAACAAATTTCTTCATAATTCAAAATGATAGCACATATTTTCACTATGCAGCACATGAAAGCGTGCTGGCTGCACACTTACATTTCATCTACATGTGGCCAGTGAAAATCATTGMCAAAAGCAGGAGTTTTCCTTGAGAGAACAAACAAAAAAAAAGTAAGTATAAAAGAACATAACAAAAACATTTGTCTGAGTAACTCATTACCAAGTTACATGAAATTAATAACCTAATAACCTTTTTCATTTCAAAGAAATCCATCTCACTTAGATTTTATTTTACTATCTYATGCCAATGATGAGACTGACTCAAATAATTTACATTCAAATGTGAATGTGAAGTTGCCCAAGACTGTGTGCCTAGGGAGGAAATCCAAGGAAACAGTCTGGTCTTTTGCTGCAAACCAAAGAAAGCAATTCTCAAAATAAAAACTGGCATTTTGTGAAGTCATAAAGCAATAAAGTCAGACCATTTCTTCCTTTGAGGAGTTTTTGTCTCACTGCCTTGAAAGAGTGGAATCTTCCATTTGCACTCAAGGCTGTTGATGGGCAGCTCCATTCAAAACCCACAAATCCTGGCATCCCTCTGATATTGACACTCAGGGAGGAACAGCGCTGCCCCGACCAAATCTCTTGCCTTCTTGCCAGGATGCTTTTTCACAAAAGCTCTGTCCCAAGTCAGCATCTCCTGAGCCCATTTCCCCACAGAAAGGGACTCAGATGTTCAGAACTAGCAAATTGCAAACTCCATGACAAATGGGACATGTGACTTTCACTGATGTCACAACAGCATCAGCTGTGGAAGTTGACTCAATGTTAAGGAGAAGATAACATGAAAAGACAGCACAAGTCTTTATGCCTGGTGTTCCTTACTAACAGAGGTAAATGAACTTCTCAGCTTAGCAAGCATTTACCCACAGCTGGATTCAGCTGCATCCTGTACTGCCAAGGCATGCTAATATTTATTGTCAATAAAAATACTGAGTACTCYAAAGTAGGAAAGGTTGTTCTGCCCTCCGTGTCATGATGATTACAAATGAAGACAATGCCCTGTTTAAAAGACACTATTCAAAGTCTGGTAATAAAGCCATTTCCAGAGGTAAAATAGACAGACACTTGGGAATGCTTAAGCTGTRCTGGAGTGTCTGACATACCAGCAGTATCTGGGGGGGAAGAAAGAGTGAGAGAAGAAACAACTCCCATTCATGTTAAAGGGATTAGGATCAGAGTCTTGCAGACAGAGGTACTCCACAAGCCACACAGAAAACAAGTATGTTTTAGAAGTTCTACATATAATAGAAGCAATGCCAAGAATTTTTTCAGGATAGACTTTATTGCACTACATTTATTTCCAGCCAGATCACACATGCAGCCTGTTGCCCATACCAGAGAGCAGCTTGGCTAAGCCAAGGCCATTCCAGAGAGGTTTCACAGATCAGAAGATGCATTAAGGGATTTGATTTACAGGAATTATTTTAATGTTTTATCTAAGTGATACTGCATTAAACCCATTCTAATACCCAAATTAATACAGTTTAGAATAGGAAAAAGAAAAGATTGCTCTGCCAGCTTGCAAAGCGAAGCACCTCCTGACCATCAACCCAATATACATTTCATAATAAAACCACACATTGGACAGGGCATCAAATGTTAAATGTAGTAATGTAAGAGTAGTGAAGCACAGTGCCTGGTGAGAGCAAAGTTAGGTGAAGTGCCCCATYTAACCACAACAGCTCCATGTGGGAGAAAGACAGAAATGTAAGGCACATAGGAAAAAATGAAGCTGTCCAAAAGCAGCAATCCTACTTCTCACTTTGTTYAAAGACTCACAGGATTTACCTTCTACATCATAACTGTAACTTAAGGAAGCACATTGAAAAAATGACAAGCAAATGAGTATTCCACCACTCAGATCCTATTAGCAAACCATGTATGCTGAAATCCAAAAAGCCTCCTTCACTGCAGTCTTTAGTAATTCATGGAAGCTAATTACTGAGTGCTTGTAAAACACTCCTCAGATGCTTCTTTGATGCCCTAGCTCAGCTAGGTTTGTGCACCAGACACAAACCACACGCTCCCCAGCCACTTGAAACAATTTGAAGGTAAAGAAGCCCAGATGCACACCAAACCTCTAGCTAACTTTCACAGAGYTTTGCATTTCTGCTGCTGTTTCTGGTTTCCATTTTATTCCAGTACCCCTCCCATTATTTAATGATTTACATAGCACCTATATCCATAGCTATCAGCCATCCTTCCCATGTAGCCTTAAAAGGACTTGTTTAGATTTGCAGGGGGAGGGAGAGGGGAGGAAAGGGGGGTTTCTTCAGACCGTGCTATGTCAAGGTTGTTGGAAACCAGCAAATCCTGGCCTCCTGACCCATTTTTAAATAGCAAATTATCAAAACAGTCCTCACGCTGTTTCTCACTAAAATCACTTTTATGATTCTACTCATAGTGAGAGATAGAAATCTGCATTTTGGTGACAAACAGAATGTGAAGCATTCTATAATTTTCACTTTAAAAGGATGCAAGAATCGCTGGCTCCTTACAAACTTGACATACTCAGCACACACACAAAAATTTAAACAAGTCCTTTTAAGGCTGCATAGCTTCTGTCTTAAAAAAAAAAAAACAACCCTCACATATTTGCTGGACTGGGTTGCTAGCGCTTCCCAGGGCTCTTCTCCATCCCTTTATGAGAATCAAACTGTGCCCTGTCCCCAGACAATCCCACCATCTCATTCCTCACCAGCGGGGAAGGGATGGCCAATGAACATTTCTGCCACCTGGCAGAAACCTAGAATAAATTATAAAATATAAGAATAATTTAAAATTACATTACAATTGGCAAAAAAGAAAAAAAAAGTAATTGGATTGAATAACTGAAAGTACACATTTTTTCTTCCTGAAGCAGTGAAACTAAGGCTCAATCTTAATTTTCCTAATGCTCTTGATTACTGATCTTTGCTGGCTTCAGTTCTGCATTTCCTGCCTTTGTGATATTAATGTACTTTAAAGCCCAGAAGACCAATTGGTACATAGGATYTGTCCCCATCATAAATACATTCCATAATACAAAAATTCTAGAGATGAAAATATCTTCTAACTTTTTCAGTTTTCATGTCTTCCAGCACGTTTTGTCTCCATGACTACTCAAAGCTCTACTTTTCATTTATTCTGTGTGGAATATGAGCCTTTGAACAGATACATACAACACTAACAGTCCTTACACACAAAAACCACCACAAATTCCTCAATGCAAAATTTTTTGATAGAAAATACTTGTTCTGTGAAAATCAGTATTTCTTGTGGACCCTATGGTCCTGGGCAGAAATATTTCAGCCAACATTTTTATGAGAAGATGTGACAAGAGAAAGGTGAACAGCAGCAGACCGAGAGGCTATTCAAGAAACACCCTGCTTCTACGGAATAAGCTCCTAATTGCCAACCTGAGTTTATTTATGCCTACTTTATGATTCATAGCTGTGCTCTGATGGAAAGAATTCCTTCTTTTCTGTTTATTCCCTTCATGTATCATTGACAATAATCGCACCCTTCTCATCTTCCCTTTCACTACGCTAAAYAACATTATTCTCCTTCAGCCCTCAGGATAAGAATACCTCTATTTCCTTAACTGTTTTCACACAATTTCTCCAGACAATAATTCATCTTTCTTGAACATGGGGCACTGGAAAGGTACTCATATTCCCAGTGAAACTGTATCAGTTCTCTTTCCAATGCTATAAGCACTTTTCTTTCTCTCCCAGAAATCTAACACCAAATCCAAGGCTTGTGGTTAGAAAAGAAGAARAAAAAAATACTACCRTACTTTTCAAAAATGCAACAACTGTCAAGGACAACCATCAAATTATTCTACACTATCTGGCTATRGAAAAATTATGCTACATTTTCCTTGTCCATTCATCATTATTCTTTGTTTTTAATTGCTTCCTTGTTCTAAACTCTTTCTCCTAACAAATGTCAGAATAATCAATCTGTTGGTACTCAAGTCAGATTTTTGCTTCTTTTTTACAGGTAAAAAAAAAAATTGTTATTCTCCAGTCATATATGAGCAGCYCTGGAAGGACTGAGCTATCAAAAATGCTTGACATCAGATTTTAAGGTTTCTGTGTCAACTCCTACAATATTTTGAGCTGACATCTAAAGCCAACATAAACCTCATAGAGAAAGTAACATATGCTACAACAATGAATACAKCTAGGGAGATAACCTTGTGCCCTTATTACTGTCATCTAGGGATGRACATCATATGGTTCCCAGGATCCAGGAAGATCAGACACTTGGGTTTTATTCTTAAAACAAAGATTCTATTTTTCAGGCCCTCATTTACACAAATAACCTTTGCTTTAGTACAGCACCTCCAACATTACCACTGTACTGACAGCAGCATAGAAAATATCTCCTTTTGAGATGATTTCTGTATTCTTTTTAAGGTATAGTACTTACTCAATGCATCATGGCTTCATCTCAGTCCTGATTCTGTCTGAAGGACCTCTTCCATTTGCATCAGCCTCCTCTGCAAAGGACTCAGCTTGACCTTTTACAATTTGCACAGAAGCCTTTAGCCTTCTTTGTTTGCAGGATCTCTGCTTACCYTTCATTCTGAGGCAGTTAATTGTCCATTTGCATTTCCAATAGAATGCTTTATGTATGATTCTGAAAGCTCGGGGACTTTGTTTTCTGGAGAAAAAAAAAATTAACTGTCCCCTGGTCTCTTCTGTTTAGTTAATTAATTCCCTTAACTTTATTCCCTGCATTTTGTTCAAATTCCATTTGAAATCGTTAAAGTTGTCAGCATTTGTTCCAGAATTGTTTTCATAGTCAGCTCTTCCATAAGGTCATTCCTACATGCCAAAGCCAAGCCTGAAATGGAGTGATCTTTTCATTCAGTAACTATTAGGAGAAGAAATATGTTGACTACTACATCCAGAAATATCCTTCCTATCATTATTAATAGCATCTTCTCCAAGGACTAAAAGTTTCCCATAGATATGGATCTCCCAGCAGTACTTCCTTCTCTAGCAACACTGACTGCTACACAAAAGCTGCACTCGGCATCTAGAGCAGACCCCTAACACCCCTCAGTGCACCTCACATCTCACACCTGGCAGATAAGGTAGAGCAGGACAAGGAGCAGGGACCTGTGCACTTGTCCATCCCATCAACCAGCAGCTGGAATGACCTTCTSACCACCCCCAGGCCATTCTGCCACTGTGTGAACAAGCACAACTAACACTGCTGCCTATTTCATAAAAAAWTCACCCAGAATCCATTTCTGAAGTAATCTGAATGACAGAAAAATTTAAAAATTCATAAACTTTGCCACTTCTTAACTTTGTGGATCCCTTCTGGATCCCTTCTATCAAAAAATGTGAGACACTTAGCCAGTCTGACCTAACAAAAGATTTTTATCATTATTAGACATATGTTTACAGATAGAGAAGTTTGAAGACAATTTATTCTTAATTTGGCATTTCAGAAGCACCTCTCACCTTAGCAGTGTAACAAAGGCAGCTTTAAGTATTTGAGTGCAGTTGTATTTATTAACACTTTGCATGAGTCACCACTTCCAAATGCCTTATGCTGTCCTTAAAATCATACTGGCATATATTTCCTTTTAACATTTTGCTAAGTGCTACTAAAACTTTACAGCCCTGGGGGAAAATTATGTAGGAGAGAGCTGGCACACTTACACTTGAAACAATGAAGCATACATAGATCTGTTCATCCTTTACCCATTCAGATTCACAACAAGCAAAAAACCACCTTTACTTAATGTAACGTCATCCATAAAATTTGGCAAGTATGAATTACATTTCCCCCAGAAAATGCAATATATCCCGGTAAGCRTGCACAAAGGATCACTGCTTAGCACAAGATAATGATCCTAAATCCTAAGASCAGTCATGTAAGAGAGGAAAAAAGTCAATATGAATTTTAAAAAATATATTTAATTTCAAAAATAAATAGTTTCACAATAGATTTTCTTTAAAGAATATGTACTGTTCTGACTTCTTAGTCTTATGTCTTCTCTTTTCAAAAGTTTGGCAAAACAGAAAGAATAGCACCACTGAAGTGAGTTAGGAAGAGGACTGAAAATGTTGACATTATTTAAGCTGGTGAGGTCATCTCTGTCAAACATCTGTATAAGCTCCAGGCAGATGTGTGCTTTTCCCATTGACAATGTATCCATAATCACGACAGTGAAATGTAAAAGCTGGAGTTTTCCTCCAAATTAAGCTATCCATACAAAAAGGAGTTACTGTCCCAGGAGTAGTGGTGCAAACAAAAGGAACCTGTTCACATGAGCAGAAGGTCTGCCCACAGTAATGAATGTTTTCTTCACCCCCTGTGGTTGACTGTGGCAGGGACACACCTAGGAGCTTCCTCCACAGCTGCTACTCCAAGTGCCAGGAGTTTTTATAGCCCCTGGGCCAAGGCACAGAGACTGAGAGAAGSCAGGGGGCTGCAGCAGCTGCAAGGGATCAGTGCTTGGACTGTGGGCTGGCTGCCAGACCCAACAGCAGCAGGGTCACCCTGTCCATGTCCTTCTCTCTCCCCATCAGTACTTGGCAATTTCTCCTCCTTTTTGTCCCCCATTATCTTCAGTTTGCTGTCTCCCAACTCCACCTCTCCCTCTTCTGTGCCCAAAACCAAGCACCATTAACAAAGATATCTCAAGAGAAACTCCAGCAGAATGAGGAAGATGAGGTAGGTCCTTGGCCTCTCTCTCCTCCTCCACCTGCAGAGGCAGCAGATCTCAGTCTCTGAGAGGATGATTCATCCTAACTAAGGAAGTGCAGAATAAATTGATTAAGGCAACAATTTAAAAGATGGGAAATAAAAAGAAAAAAGTAAAGCCATCAGCTGAAAAGGTTGCCAAGAGCAGTATTCATCTAAATGAAGAACACTGCAGCATTGATGTCAGCTGCTAAGCTTGGGCTCCATTTATAGTTGGGGTGAGGAAGGGATCATGACAAAGGACATTTTCCCTTTGACTTCAGGCCATGAAACRAGCTCCTGTCACTCTGCTCTCACATTTTTTCTCTACTGTGTGTGAAGTCCACCCCTGAAGAAGGCAACAGACRCAGAGGACAGTTTCTAGGGAGAGAGACACAGAATAAGGGTGTCCCTCACAGCAGAGCCAGCATCCTTTCTGCAGCCAAAACAAACCAAGGAAGGAAAGCYTGGATAACTAACAGGCCAGCAAAAGTGCAGCTTCAGCTAAAAGMTCATATATTCATGTTGCCCCAAGAATAAATTTAAGTCAATATGAAAAGTTGGTCACAGGGCTCTGGAAGAGCCCTTTAGCTGAAGCAGTSAACTGAAAAAACCATCCAACTTCTGAGACACATTATCTAAGAGGTTACACACAGCTGTGTGCAACAGCAAGGGGCAGRGACCCACAGCTCAGGAGGTCCCCCATGTCTTACAGTCTGAGATATTGGCCAGGTGAATTCTGCTAACTTTTCAAGTATTTTCCTTCCCAAGAAATCACTTTATAGTTTTAAGCAGTTATGAAGAGTTAAGGCTAAAAGACTGATTTGGTTATAAAAAGTAACAATAATGCAGAACAAATACACTTTGAAACTTTAAGGAAAAGGATCATTCCCCTAATTTGCTAGAGGTGTAAGTAACAATTGCACTAGCATGTTTCCAGAGTGCTTTTTATCTCTTTGCTATTGCCATTCTCTTTGAAGAAGAAGCAGATTCTCAGAACAATAATTAACAGAGTCAGTCTAGAGATGATTTCCTCCAGTCTCTCTGCAGTGCTAAATTGCAGGAAATAGAGTAAAGTGGACAATATAAAAACAATCTAAATCTACTATAAATGGGAGGAAGATGTGTACCGAAGCAATGGGGGCTGTGCACATGTTTAAGAGAGCTCCACAAAAGCTGCTATTTCCTTGTCTTTTTTTCCCTATTTTCCTTGATGCTCAAACCTACAGATATTGACTAAGACAAGAAGTACATATTTCAGAGGTCATTTGGGAAGTAATTAAAATACATTTAAGATTGCATACATGTAAACTTATGGAAAGTGCAGGTGAGCAGGGAGACTACCAAACACTCCTGACACAAATAAAAGAAATCCATGGCTAAGAGACAGGATTGTCACACACCTCCCMTCCAGAATAAAGCTCAATGGCAGACACAGTTTTGATCCCAAAGTAGAGAAAACACACACGAGCATCAAAAGAAGGCACCAGAAAGCAGGCTGTCAAAACTAATCAAGAACCTCAGAAACTTCTGGATGAATTATTTTTATGCCTCAGATCCAGCCTATGTGCTGTAGAAGAGGCACCCTCCTGCAAGCACAGCTACAAGTAAAAGTGCAGCASTGTAATCACTGCAAGTTCACCTCTGCTTTACTAATACATATACCTGRGCCCTTATCTTTTTCTCCAAGTTGGTATAGTGTTCATCTCTGTAACTAATGCAATTACTTCTGCTGCTGTCAAAACTGCAACTTTTTTCTTCTTTTGTTTYATTTGATGAAAGTTAACATTGGAAAGAGAAGATTTTTAAGGAAAAGGAATTCTGAGAAGTAATTATACAAAACTCACAGGTGAGGTTTCAATAATACCAACACTGAAAATACAACAGTTCATACTCACTACTGGGGATTAGAACAGCAAATCTAAGCTTGCATCAGAACAYGGCACACTGCTCTCTGTTTTACAAGATACAAGAAATGACTGTACTCATAAAGGAAACATTTTTAAATGGATAGCTGAACTTAGTTTTGGCAAGGTAACTTAAGCATCTTCCAACAAGTGTGAAGAAGCTCTGTTGCAACCTCAGGAGGCCAAGCAGCAAGCCTTGCTCACTCCTCCCATGTGGTGGCCATTGACACCAATGACTTTTGTTAAAAACCAACTGTGATGTGGGGATTGGGTCATCTTATGGATAATCTGAAGTGAATACTTCCAAGAGAAAATACAAGAACAGTATAAAAAACACACACAACTAATGCATTGTAATACACATTYATATAGAAAGCAGACAAGCTTGTGATTACAAAGATCTATCTTTCCCCAGAGAAACATCTTTTGACCATTGCTCCTTGCTAACATGATGGTTTGGCCTTCATTTACAGGGTATGTCAAAAGGGCTGCTTATGTGAATGTGTAATTCAGCCCCAAGTGCTGCTCTTGAGTGATGCTGATGCCTCAGTGAGCAAACAAAATCTGCAGCTGAAGTCTGGAGGAGCTATCAACCCATAAGACTAATGAAAACCAAGACATTGGTAAGTAGTTGACAAGACTCRGGATTCATGGAACACCAGAGGACAGGAGTATTTTTTCAGCCCTTTCTTGAGTGTCAACACAGTTTCTACACAAGGAATTCTTTCAAAGTGTTACTCAGACAGAGCAGGCACCCAACACTGGTGTATGCTAGCCAAAGGGGCAGTGATCCTGCCAGCAGGAATGRAGCTCAGGAAGAAATCCAGCTACACCATCAGCAGGACTGTATCTACAATGCCCATCCAAACACCACATTGCTTCTCTTGTTTGAAACAAATGTGAACAACTCCTGTAGCTCTAGCAGGTCGGGACAGTCCTGATCTTCAACCTTCACTATATTTGCTTATTTATAACCATCACTGAGGCTGAAAGCACCACTTGTAGAGGCTGGGACCATCAGAACTGCATGTGGCTTAACATGGACAAAAAGGACTCCCAAATGCAATGAATTTGCATCATAAGACATAATTATAATGGTGACAGGGAATCCAGGGCCATTCATTTAGCCACTTCTGCTTCAAGCAGGGAAGCCTTGAGGAGATTCRAAGAAAGCTCACGTAAAAGCAACCTCATTTGCCTGAGGAATGGAATCAAAATGTCTGTTTCTTTGTCTGCTTATTTGGAGCCAGATTGAGAAATTGCACTTAGAGTTAAATCTATGTCTAAATACCTAAATACGCACTGTTATGAGTCAGAGTATTTATTGTTGCCTTGCTCCAATCACCCTGTTAAAGCTGCATTCAAACTTGCTTTAAAAGGGATCCACAAAGATAGCTAGAGGCCAGTTTAGGCAAAATAACAAGACATTAATTCCTCATGGTAACTTATCCCAGAATAAATGTGACCTCCCCTTTTCCCCCATGATTTTGCATTCTTAATAGATAAATAGAAATTCTACTGAGTTCACAGAAAACCGAGTAGTATTACCATTAGTGGGAAAAAAAAGCTTCATGGGAGAAAACAGCAAGATGAATCACCAAGAACATAACAAGGTTATTTGTGAAAACCAAGAAAATACGTACACACTCTATTACACATTATTGCTTCTAAATGCACCAAAATGCATTAAGCACTTTACAGAACAAGCTATGTACAAACTCTGCTCTTGTCAGTTTATTAATCTGGCTTCATAAACACTGAAACYATCCCCTTGTCAAGCAGCCATGTGACTGCTGGGATTTTCAAAAGCAATGACTGAAATCGGCTCTCTGTTTTGAAGTTTGTTTTACACCAGACCTCAGGAGCAGAGCTGCGCTGTTTCAGAAAACTTCAGTAATATATACTGTAAAGAAAATATTCATCCATGTAAAATGAAACCTTGACTTGGCCTGGCCTTGCACCCTTAGGAGAGRAGCAGTGTTAGACAAGAGATCAAACCTACAAGTGTCTCAAACACACAAGACTAACACACACAACGCTATGACAATCTGTACAAGACAAGGGGAAAAACAAAAGCAGTCATTTTAACATCARTCTTTGCAGCTGAAGGTCTTTATCTGAATTTGAAGAGTTCAAACCAAAGTCCCACCTTGCAAAAGGACACCAGCAAAATTAAAGTAAATATAATTAACAAATGGCAACAGCATGAAGATCTGAGCTCTAACAATTCTAAATTGGGAGAATACGTATTACCAAATTACACACAACTTGGGAGAAGTGAACAACCTTGTTATTTCCTATAACTTTTAGTGAAAGGGACAATCTAATCTGCAAAGTCTCACACATTTAAGTAAATAGTTATTAATAGCCAATGTATGGTATTACATGGTAYATAGAAAATTGATCCAAAAGTGTAAATATTCCAACAGAAATCATACAGAATGAGTTAGGCTGATAAATGTGTTCTGCACAGCATTTTTATTAAAAATTGTTGTGCATGACCTATAGAGCATCTGTATTTCATGATGATGGTTCATTTTCTCACTTTCCTCCAAGAGAAAGAATTTAAGAGAGCTTTAAAATAAGCAATAGATAAAAAAAAATCATCAGAAACATGATAGTAAAGGAAAGGAATTCAATAATACTTCTTCAGCTGGAATTTCAGTCATGAATTCTACATAAAGGGCAAATGATTTAAACAACTAGTACAAAATACAGTAAGATATAAGTAAACTCTGCTTAATATTGCATGCAAGCTAAAGGAACAGACACTCTATTTGCAGGCATAGATAATAATTGTAAAGACCTCTTGCCAATAATATTTCTTGTCAAACACTTTGATGTTATGCCCAAGAGAGAGAGAAAAAAAAAACAACAGCAGCTTGTTACTAATCAGATTTCCTCCCTGTGCACATTTTAGTTACTCTTTATTTAAGGTAGGGCAGAAACACTGTCCCCTTCACCTTTTTCAATCTTGCTGAGAGAAAAGGAGTTGCAACAGCATAGAATTGTTTTGCTGCACAGCAACAATTACTGGGTATTATCTGGCAATGCCATAGGAGAAAGAAGAAAAGCCACAGCTTGATGCCTCAGCTGGCCAGATGAACAGGGCCAGCTCCAAGTAAAGCATCTTTTCAAATTCAGCTGTACAGACCTCAAAGTTGCTGAAAGACAATAAATTTGACAGTCAGCCAAGTAATTCTTTCCCATCACTTCACAGAAGATGACTAAAGGCACCTATGACATATTTAAGGGCACAAAAATAGTTCATGCTTACCTGGGTTTGAGAAAGCCTGCACCAACAAAAAATACATAATGGGATGACTGTACAGGGATGATGGAAAYGCAGAAAGGAAAAATGATACAAACWGGTGTGACACACAGTATTGAAAAAATTAAAGTCATAGCACTGTAGCAAGGACCACAGTCTTGACTCGAGTTCAGCCTAATTTAGAGACCAATATGCACAATGGCAATTTTAACTCATGGCCAGAAATGCTGTTCTAGTACTGAAGGATTTAAACACTCTCCAGCCATTGKGTATACTTCCTGGAAGGAAAATACAGAATTCAGCATCATTCACAACAAACTATCCAAAATCGTGCAGAAAGACTCAGTAGCTGGAGACTCCCAAATTTCTCACAGAAAGGAATGCTGGAATGCTCCAAAGACTACAGCGCTATCAGGAAATAAAGATTTGCAAGGACCACTTCCAAAGCCATGAATCACCTGTAGTGGGACAATCATTGTTCATTAGWGAACTCACAGCAGGAAGAATGCCTCCCCAAAATAATACAGATACCCAGAAGGGAAATCATCAACTGATCAGCACCSGAAAAGGACAAGAGCATCTCTTCTGTAAATAAACATAAACAACTCTTTTTGTGACAACAAAGTAACCAAAACATTTGACAGAGTAATGTACAATCTACATTACTGTGCAGAGGACTGCACAGTTTGCTCTTTTTACCCTTTTTCTCCTCAGTATTTCTGACTGAGGTTAAYTCTGCCCTCTTGCAACATTTTATCATAGTAAACTCCTAAAATTTAGGAATTTGACATTGCTTCACATGGGCTGTGCATTCATGCATGGAAAACCTTAACTAAAATGCAGATGCATTGTGGAAGAAGACAGGTGAGGGGTAATAAAGCTCAAAAATTTGCATTTAATTAGTCCATTYGCCTGTGGCCTTAGACTGAATTTCAGATTTACATCAATCTAAATYAGAYCTTGTGAATACACTTCAGGGTAAGACATGCAAAAATGAAAACAAAYTAAAAAACCAAAAGTATTTATASAGAAATTCAGGCCTCAGTAACTGAATATTATCAGGCCTCAGTAACTCTGAGAACAAAGCTCATCACTAGCAACTCCATTTCTTCCAGCCACAATGTCCAACTGCAGGCTCACTCAGCCACAAGGAAACAAAGCAGCCCAGAATGATGCACCAGCAAGACCCTTACCCAAGAGATAAAACTGTGTGTTCAGAACCACAACTGAGCAGGAGTTCACTTGCTGCTGAAGGAGGACTGTGAACCGCCTCTGGAAATCCCAGTGGCTTTAAATCCAAAGCTACCAGGTCATGCTGAGAGCCAGACTGACTCACGCACTTGTATGACAYTGCAGTTTTCACTCCTGGAAAACTYCAGCTTGTGTCCATCATGTACAACTGGAAGTGAGGGGTGCAATTCTCAGCTGCTCACAGTCTGTGTCACTGCTGGCAGTCATCTCCTGTGCTCCTCCAACAGGCAGCTCAGGTAGTTCAGCTTTTGATGTCACAAGGACACGGCTCAGCAGCTCCCCTGCTCCTGAGCTAAACAGAGGCGTTGGAATGTGCTGCCTGTCACCCAGATAAAGCTGAGAGCTATGCACATGCATCTCTCCAGTGAAAACCCACCAAACACACCACTGAGATATGAACCTTGGCTCAAGACATGAACATGTTGCATCCCTCACTGCAGGGGCTCACATGTGCTTCTCATGGGTTGAAACAAAACCCCCTGGTCATTGCTGCTGCCTCTACTTGTGCAAGACACTGCAGACACCACAAGAAGTAAGAGATTCAGCAGATACAGCTCTGAAAGACGTGCACCCTCCAGTTAAAAGCCAAGCCATGTACTTCCCCTCCYGCCACCTGTTCCTACCATTTGCCCAGATGTGCTCAGAGGACAGAACAGGCTGTGAACTCGACAACAAAAGCATTCATAAAGGAGACCACAGAAACATGCATCTGGGAGAGGAAGCAATCAGCTAATCACGGGGTTCCTCAATTACTCATAGAGATCTCAGCTAGCAAACAAGAAAACCCCTCTGACATTCTACCACAAGTTCCTCAGTGCCACACTCTGCAGTAAAATAAATCACTCATTTTTATTTAAGATAACTTTCATAGAAATTGGGAATATTTCCAACATTCAATATGTGCAGCTATAAAATCTGACATTTAAAGGGATATATAATAACAGTATGCAAATATTAATGACARCCTGCAGTGATACAGAACAAGAACAATTTACCACAAAAGAAAAAAATAAACACTTAAGGCCAGAGTACCAGTTAAAGGATGGTTTTATCCAGAGGGTCGCTGGAATGTGAGACAATCTGCCAAGGGAAATGGAGGGTGTGGCCTCTGCACAAAGTTGGACTCCACATCTGTTTCATGAGCTGGGATATATTTCAGCAAGAACAGGACCAGGCTGCAAGTACCTATGGTTTTCTTCCTGCACAATTTGTTTATGGGTTTGCTTTTTTTTTTTTTTTTGTATGTAGAGATAGTTCTACATACTGTGCTCATTCAAAACTCCACCTGAAAAGCAGAAATACATTTCCAAGTTTTTAAGCAAGCTTAATCGAAAAATGATCTTCAGATTCTTTTCCACAGCTTGTGTTTAAACAAAGTGTTTTGCAAGCCTCAGGATCTTTATTAATAGGACCAGACTGGAAAAAATACAGTAATCTCACAAATGAGAATTTCAGCCAGCAAAGATACTGGATCCATATGCCAAGTCACGTATAGATGAGTGTAACAGGACCTTTTACAAACTAACAGGAAAAAGGGAAAAAATATTCATCATTAAACACCATCTAATTTAGGTCTCTGCATCAAATCTGACACCCCAAACAACACAACTGACTTTGTAAATATTTAAAACTTTGCAAGTATTATACCTTTATCAACATCAAAAGAAGACAACAGCAAGTTTCAGGAGATTAGACAGGCCAAAGTCTGGGTGCTGCAGGTATACTTAGCTATACAAGATCCTTGATTTCAAAGAAATTGATCATCTACAGTAAACAGAAACAGTGAAGACTGGCTCTAATCTACTGTAGTTACATAGAACTGCAGTAGTTACAAAATCACAGGATCACCTATCTTCATGGCAGCACAGCAAAAGTGACTGATAATTAGATTCATATAAACTAAYGCACAAAAGTATGAGGTATTATTTAGAAGTAAACAATTCAATTGTATGATGTAATATCAACAGCCTCCAGTATAATTTCCACAGCTTCAATCACCTGTTTCAAAAATGTAAAGCAWCCAAGTATGAAATAACAGCAGGCAGTTAAGATCAGCACTTACTCTTCCTGCATACCTGAGGGCACCACAGCCTGAAAAACCCAAACTTTACTTAGGTTACCATTAGCAACTGAACACTAAATACAGGCTATTTAAGTACTGCTGTAATATTCAATTTTCCATCAGCATAACATTTTTTGATTTAGTAGAAAATATATTCAGAAAATCCTTTTATATGTGAGCTATCAATAACATTTACATAGTAAGCATTAGAAAGAAAAAACATCACTTACTTTTCGAGTCAGCCATGCCTGATAAGATCCAGGTACCTCCCAAGGGAGCACCAAGGTTTGACATCCCTTTAGAGAAACTTAATGGGAACCATGTGGACTTGTCAGCCAAGGCATGCTACAGAAAGGCTGTCAGATTCTTTTTGTAAGCAGTACAATGCATGCAGACCTCCTTTATTCCCTAGACAAGTAAAAGCCATTTCACTCCATGAAGTGAAATGTCTTTCTATACTCTCAAATGTCACAGARAGGCAGCAATACTGCGGAATTTGAACTCTGAGTACATCTTTTCCAAGTCACTAAGAGTTCAGCTGTATTTCTGCTGCAGGTAGAGGTATTCCATTAGAACAAGAGCAGCAAACACACTTGCCCAGAAACACTAGTGGGTGAATGACAGAGGTCCTTAGCAGACAAATGAAAGTTTAAAAATCCCTGCTTACATGATGACATGTAAACCAGAGTATTCCTTAGGTGTCATTTTCATTTGAGAYTTAAATTCTAAACATATATGAAGTTTTGAAGAGCTGTAGCCAGTAAAACTACTTTACTATATAAAACTCTACAGAAACAAATCTCCTGTAAATAAATTTTCTTCCTCACAGTTGTACACAGACATTTGTGCATTAAAGGTAACCAATTTGCAACTGAAGATAGATAGAAGTAGAACCAACTACCTAAATATATCTGCGACCTCAATCATCTTCCATTTACTTCACTCTTCAGGCTGAAAGAAGTGTGAAGACACATCTGCAAATTTCAAAAAGCTTCTGGAAAACAGAACTGAAATATAAACCATCAGCTTACATATCTGCAAATTTCAAAAAGCTTCTGGAAAACAGAACTGAAATACAAACCATCGGCTTACACATCTGCAAATTTCAAAAAGCTTCTGGAAAACAGAACTGGAATACAAACAATCAGCTTGTGTGGGGAACATTGACTAGGTGGAGTTCAACATTTTTACTTCAGGGTAGTTCTGTATTCACACCACCATCATACCTGAACAATCTCTAAAGGCTAGCATGCTCCCACACACAGGTTCTTTAGGAAGACAAGTATTTCCACAAGGGAAGAAAAAATTGAAAAAGGACCAGAGAACAGCCTTGCTCTAAAGTCACCAAACAAGGACATAACAGAGACTGAAATCCTCATCTTGCACTTCATCTACATGGCTAACCTTCATTCCAGGCACAGGTGCTGATTTTAGCCAAGCATGACCCTGCTGCTCAGGCAGACCTGAGCCCAAAACATCACCCTGAAGCTTTGCAGAGGACTGGTGCTGGTTAATTCAATTGTCTCCTGAAGAAGCTGTATCAGCATAAACCTTCCTGGGGAAGCACAGCACCACATCTGAGCCTAATGATTGTGTGCCCCTCGGCAGAGAAAYCCTGAAGATCCACTCATGTGGGAGTTTTATTAAAAAGCATCTCTGCAAGTACTATTACAAGAACTGTAATTGCTCTGCAGGGATAGATTATGCTAGAGACAGAGAAACTGAATAAAGGGAAGCTTTACCTCCTGCTGTCTATACACAGGGTGGCCACTTTCTCTGTACTTTAGGCCACTTGTATTTCTGCCAGTRTCTGGGAGCAGACTAATAAACCACATCAGTGTGGCTCTGCACCTAACCCAGCAAGTCCTGCCCAACTCCACCTGCATCTGCACCCATCTTTGTCCTGCACATGAGAGGAAGAACAGTGATATCCACATGTCAGTGATGAGCTCCCAGAATACATGAGGTGTTCAAGAGCTATAAAAAACCAGAATCTGATCAGAATGGAAATCTACTTCCTGTAACTTTTTAAAATCCTGCAACACACACAAGCCCCTTGCTTCCTGGATTCCAGCTCTTTGGTATTAACTCATGGCCACTTTGCATAGCAGATAAAAAACAGCTGGACTCCAAATTCCATCAATCCCAATCAAAGCTTGGTCTTGGTGTTCATACTGAGTGACAAAGAGAGCTCACTTCCTATATTTATAAATGCTCTTTAGAGATTAGCAATAAAAGTACTTTCAAACGTTGCAGAAGTGCAAGCATGAGTCACCACTGTCACTGGGAATTTCACCCAAATGAAGAATGAAGCACTGGGCTCAACATTCCTCAGAAATCWTATTCCTCCTTCCAAAAAATCCAACACGCATAAGGTGAGAGAAGTCCTTAACAAATATAATACAAGAATCAGATGCCAGAAATCTGACATTTAACTATTCCTCTACTGCTAATTGCTTCTTCTGTAGCTTGCTTCTTTGGTGAATTTGATAGTTTTCCTCAAAATTTCCTAATTTGAAAACAACACCGACAGATCAACTAAACTTCCCGAACAAGTTAACTGCTTGTGAGTATTCAGGATAAGAGAAAATAGGCARCTACTTTTGATGAAGTAGAGATGGTTAAGATTTTTTTGGTGGGCAGGAACTTTGCAGCCCACAGCCTGTCCTCAACCTCACCAAACCTAAGCACAAAAATACACTATGATTGATCTGGATATACACTGGCCCAGCCTGGTCCTATGCTGTTTCTTGCTGGCAAGACTGTTGAGAAGAGAGAGAAACCAGTCAAATGGTCTAGGTGAAGACAGCACTCTTATTAGTCCAGTAAGATAAATTACTTGTAGGATTTCCTACAATTATGGTAACAAATGTGGTCTGCTTGTGGCATGTAAGTTTGTTGTTAAAATCCATGAGTGGCTGAAGGCTCAAGTCATAAGGCAATGGGTCCTGAAATCAGAAACACAAGGAACTGTCTTCAAAAGTGGATTCTTGCAAAACACAAGGAAGCCCACAGGAGGATGGCAGTGCTTGGGTCCTCCTCACAAGGAGATTTTTACCATTCCAGTTTACAGCATCACCACCAATCCTGCTACTCCACCTTGAATTATTCTAACATCGAATTCTTATGAGGTACAGCTATCATTACTACAACTGGAACATTGKAGGAAAATGTCTGTTATCCTCTTTTCACTCCCTCTGTGCTCCAGAAAGCAGGAGATTTCCTAGTGTCATAGTTTCCAGTGAAAACTGTTTCTTCTGTTTTCTCCATCCCTCCATGCAGACTYGTGGATTTAAGACACTAAAGAGGGAGCAGCAAATCTGCCCATCAGCCCAGCAAGGGTCAGCTGGGCACAGGCTGAGCAAACACACAATACAAYGCCCCAAACACTGCTRGAGGCTGRGAAAAACCCCTTCTTTTCTCAAAATACTCTCYAATGTCTGAATTTGAGGTGAGAAGCTTAAACCAACTCGAAGTTGTGTTGTCCAAGGACTCACATATCCCTTCCACTCTGAATGCCAGAACACTCAATTTTTGGCCCTAAGAAAGTCTCATATTTTCTCCTTAGATGAATTCCCCAAGGCATCCCTCAAGCCATAGCAGCCACTTCCAAATCGCAGCTCCTCCCCATTTTCTCATATTCCCTGGTGAAAGACAGTCAGAGTTTCCTCAGCAGGGTAAAATGTCCTTTCCCTTGAGGGAAATCCTTTCTGGTAAATGTTTCAAGACAAAACAAGATTAAAGATATTACACTTAGATTAAAATGGCTATATCCAAACCAGATCATTCTCCAAGCTTCCTGCTTTGAACCACTGAGGGGCCGGTTGATTGGGCAACAGCTGAGGCTGTTTTGAGTATTTTTGTCACATGAAAAAACTCTACATCTCAAGTAACCAATGGATCTCTCTGGTGTTTTAGCCAAAATACATGAAACAACTTTTTAGTTCCCCCATAAAGCTACTAAGATGGAGGGGAAAAAAAGAATTTAGCAATAAACAAAAAGAAATCCCAAATCAGGAAGGTGGCCATCCCTTTTAATGAAACTATATGAAAACTGTTCCTGGAACATTTGGAGATTTTAGTATCAGTTACAAACACTATGATACCAAAAAGAGCTTTTAATTCAGAGTAATTCAGTCAGATGATTAATGGTCAGGTAAACTAACCCATGTCTAGAAATTAAAGAGTACCATTTGGCCAGGCAACATACATCAAGAATGAGATATTATTTACCTTTCTCTAAGTTTTAATAAAAATGTCATCTAAACATATAAGAAAGGGAAAAGAGTCTTTGGACTCTAATGAAAAGATATCAGGAGGGAAAAAAATTGTTTCTGTGATCTAATGCAAGTATAACTGTCTCCCAATCTGCATCTTGGTTGGTTTTTCTTACACCTACTCCTTTAATAATATATTTTTACTCATTTTCAACTGGCTGGTTTCTTTTAATTTACTTTTCACTGAAAACAATATTTCAGTGTATTAAAATCACCTCTTTACCTACTGGAGTTTTTAGGTAAGTCAACACCAATGCAGAGTTCAGAGACATAATAATCAGTCATTCCACTCTCACTTAACACACACAGGATCCAATGTGCTATAGGTGATGGGATCATAGCCACTGACATAACAGTCTTAAGCTATTAAGTCTGTGTTTGCATAAGCTATGCTTGCCAACACACYAGGAAGCCTCAGAATCACAGTGCCATCCATCCCTGTTGATTTACGGCTACATTWTTGTGTTGCACTGGCTGTAGCACATTGCAGAGCTCAGGGGCTCGTACAGCGGATGGAATGTYCAAACAACACAAATTTTCCAAGTTTAGCTGACTCTACCTTGGTCCTGAGGCTCAAATACCCGCCAAGCTGAGAAGCACCAGGAGCACATTCCCCAGTTCAGCATCACCTGAACAAATGCTGTTTCCYGTGCTCTGACTACCCTGAGACATGAAGCAAAGCAAACAACTGAGGAAGACTGGGAGACTGCCTCCAAAAGCACACTGCTGTTCGGAACGAAGATGCCGGTGCAGATGCTTCCTTTTATGAAAACCATGAAATTTTAATTATCAGTCCTGAAAATCGGAAGAGAAGCTCACCACAGAAATCACTATAATTTCTTCTGCCAATAAATTAATGGCTATTAAATGCTATAACACTGCATAATTTTTATTTCAGAGTTATCAAAACAATCCAAGAACTTGATTTGTATTTACACCACRCAACTACTTAATGAGAATGGTACTTCACTACATTTAAGCAGTAATTACTAAGGTCTCAATACAAGAAAGCTCTACAGTCTTAGCTCTTCATCAAGTCAACACACTTTTTCTTCTCATCTAGGTTTTTCACAGACTCCATGTTAAGCCTAGGCATGGACTATGCACAGCATCCAAACCCCAATTCTCCAGGCAAGCCAGTGACATCAACTATAAGTGTCATTTACCCCCAAGATATAACTATGTATTGCTACTTCATCATTGAAATAGATCCTMAAATAGTAAAAAAATACTTTGAAGTTTCATTCTCAGGTGCGTAATTTCCCTTTTGCTATGATATACAGCAATCAAAGACCAGGGGTTTTGTCAAAGAGGCAATGGTGATCCAATTTGGCTGGCCATCCTTTTTCCCTTGCATGCCTGCTGTCCTGAATTCAGTGCACTACCTSCTTCTGGCTCTGGGTATAAAACAGGACTGATACCCAACTGACAGAAACAATAATGGATTTGCAASTAGTAGTTAATGGTAGACTGACAAGCACAATCACAGGAAGTAATAAAAGTTTCATGGTGCTAGCACATGATGTGACTAGCAGTGGTCACCACACATCGAAATACTCACAGCATCATTACCCTGCTGAAAGAGGGRTTCCAATTTGTTTGGTGTATGACAACTAGATTCCTGATGAAATCACTATCACTACAATAGTATTTGTTTCTATTAACTAATTTAGCTGACTTACCATTACCTCTAAAAACTCTCACATTACTACAGCAGCTGAATGCACTAACACCTACAGTTGAGTGGGTACAAAAAATGTATAGAGACAGACATTAAACCCTGCTGCCCAAAAAAATCCAAGTAGTCTCTTCCAAATTGTTTACACAAGGTTTTAAAAATAAAAGGGTGTATAAAAAGAAGTTTAATTTCATGTCCAATACTGAAGGAATCAAAGTGAAGCAAGTTTAAAAAAAGCACATCGCAGTGTATCCCGGACTTGATACRCTTAGAAATCCATCAACCCATCCCGCCAATCCAGCAGCCGTGCTCCCAGGACCAGTGAAGCAAGCCTGCTCCGACTGACAATTCCCACACAACTTTAACAACAGCAATAAAAGTATTCATCACTGACATGGGTGCAAACGAGAGCGGCACCAGCCCTCGCATGCAATAGCAATAACTCGTGCTGGAGTTTATTTATGACTTCAGGAGAGGAGGCAGCTGGTTGTTTTTACGCGGCTTTTTTTTTTTCTCCCTGCCGGAGCAAACGAGAAAATGCTCCTAATAAGGCTGGTGGAAGTGCAGCGGCTTCTCAACAGCACCAGCTCTCGTGAAGGGAATTAAATGAAGTATGGTGTTGTTATCGGAACCGCCGCGGGAGCGGTGCCGGAACCAGCCACCGAGAGCCCTGCGAGCCCTGCCGGCGCTGCGCTCACCCCAGCCCGCGGACGAGAGAAGGGCAGCGGGGCCGGACTCGGGGCTCCCGGGATCCCCGAGCGCCTCCCCGAGCCGGAGCGCCCCGCTACCCCCGGGACAGGCGGCACCGCCGCCGCTGCTGCCGGCTGCAGCCCGGCTGCCCCGCGGCCGGCACGCATCGCCCGCTCCTTTAATAATTAAAAAATATATATATTTATGTCATCTCCAGCAAAGCGCGACACTCCCAGGTAGGAAAGCGGGGGAAAGCCTCCAGCTCGGCGCCCTGCCGGCAGGCTGCGTGCATCGAGTCCCCGCCGGGGCAGAACTGCAGCMACCTCCCCCTGACCCGCGGCACCGCGCCTGTGCGGACGGACAGACGGACGCTCCCACCACCCCACGGCACACGTGGGCGCCACGGCCCCGCGCAGCCCCCTCCCGCCCCGGCACTCACCGCGTAGCGCAGCGCCGGCCTCTCGCTGAACACCGAGTCCCCCATGGGCGCGAACGGGCGGGCGGCGGCGCCGCTCCCTCCACTCGGGCGGCGCTGGGCACTGACCCTGACCTGCCGCAGCGCTGGGCTCCCGCCCGGCAGCYCGCGGCCCCCGGCGCCCCTCCTCGTAACTCCCGCCCGCAGCCCGCCCCCGTCCGTCCCCACCCCGCGGCGGGAGCCGGCAGCCCCTCGGCAGAGCCGGGCGGCAGCGGCAGGAGGCGGCTCCCGGCGCCGCCGGAGGGGCGGCGGTTTCGCTTCTCCCGCCCAGCCCGGTGCCTCCCCGCGGCGCTCAGCCCGGCGCACCTGCGAGCCCTCCCCGCAGGGGCGGCTCCGTTCCCGCTCCGGCCGTGCCGGGCGGACCCCGAGCCGCGCCGCGGAGCCGCTGTGCCGAGCCCCGGCCGCACGGCAGCGGCGGCTCCGGCCGGCCCGTCCCGCAACTCYGGGCAAACATCCCGCCGGCCCCTGGCAGCACCTGGGGGCGAGGACCTAAAGGYGAAGGAGAGAGGGACAAATAAAACATAACTTTCCTGTTCATGTTTTTACAGTGCGTACTTTCAGTGAACTGGCTCGTGATTCTTTAACACGTAGACTTTGAAAAACAAAATGCTATGTCATGGCCTATTTGTTATTTCATGAATGTGTCTTTACACAAACTGTAGAAGATCRAACACATTCTGAAGGAAAATTGCATTCTGCTGTGTTATATAATTAGTAGTGACTTGCCTGGGGAGATTATTCCATCAATGGAAGTGTTTAAAAATGTATAAACCTTACTCAGCTAAGCATAGCCTAAGCAGAGCCTAGGCCAGGCTACATCATTTCCCGAGCCCTCTTTCACCCTTATAATCAATTTTAAATTCTCTGTACAAATCTTGGTAAGAGCAGCAACCCCCCCAGTTACTTTCGTATGTTCTCTGAGGAAGTGGCCTTATGCTAGTGCTGCATGACATAAATGGAATTCATCAGTTTCCAACCTACAATCTAGGCAAATGCTACTAGTCCAYCGCATCATCTCAAAACAGAGTACTTTAGGGGAGAAAGAATTTTGAGAAAGGAAAACCAAATGTGTACAGTAACACAAAATATATCTTGGAAAAATAAATCARTTGAGCCAAAGTTTTTATGTGCTCTAATGCTGATGTACTGTACTCAACAAGCTTCCAGTTATGGATCTTAATCCCTATTGCAGAGGAAATAATCTTTAAGTGTTCCCATGGACAGACAACTTGGCGCGAACAAAGAACACAGTATCTGCATTTACCAATAAAGTCCATTTTTGTCTCTCGGGTGAACAATCTGTGCTACTCTCCTTCCTGGAAAACAAGGCAGGGTAGATACTTGAGCAGTTGCAGAGCATCTATTGGAAAGCAGCACCCAACAGAAAGAAACCTTATGTAACAAACTTCAAATCATCAGAATCTSCAGGCAGGTAGGTGGGGGAAAAAAGGGTAAAAAAATAAAACCCTGAATGCCTAATTTTCTCTTCTATATTTCTGCTTCTTATTTCAGTAAGATGTTTTCAATTGGGAAACTCTGCATATGCTCTGATTCCCAATATTTGTTTGTCTGCTCTGCAGGTTTGACTACAGAAAGTAGATAAGCAAGATGGGAAGAGGTTAGCAGGATTTCTATGCTCAAGTTCTATACCATCACCAGCTTCTTCTAACCACAGATGCAATGTAAAAGGAAATGCAAAACATTGCAAAAGGATTAAAACAGGGGTGTTGTTTCTAATAAATACCCCAAGGTGAAAAGAATAGTACGGAGGAAAGCAGAACCCCCAGTGGTAGAGAAGGTAGAGGAGAAGCAAACCAGTAAAGGGAGAGATGCGAAACCTTGAGAAAACAGAGTAATTCACGGAAAGGGGAAAAAACAGGAAGGTAAAGAATGCCCTAGAGGGAGAAGCCAGAGAGGGGAAGGACTAAAGGTGAAATTTTGCAGGTCAAACTTGTTTGGCCTAGAAACTCATTGCCACTAAAAAGGAGAGTCTGCCTCTCGTTAACCCTCTTCATCCCCCTCTTCCAGCCACACACTGCCACCACCTCCCTTCCCTCTGCCTCCCTCTGCCTCCGTGCTTCTCACAAACCAATACAACAAATGAAGCACACACCTTTCTTTCCATTTAGCAGACTGAATCAGCCCTCTGAGGGAGGAGATGAGTGCCAGAGCTGGCACAAAAGAAATCTGGAGACTGTCTAGTTGGGAGTAGGATACTGGGGGCAGATGAAGAGCATGCATGGAAGTGCTTTGCAATAATAACAGGTTGTTACATTGGTACAGCTAAGATTAAAAATAAAGAATACATGATAAAGAAACTGCAGTTGAACTTTTTATGATGATAAGGAAGAGTTATGAGCAAAAACTTACAGATTGGGGGTTATCAACCCAGAAAAACACAGGTTACTAGATCCGGCTTTATTCTGTACACATAATATAAAAAACATGGAGAAAAGACTCCTGTGTCTACCTAGTATCAGAATTTAAAACTAATTGGTGACTACAGAAGGTGTTTCAAAGGCCAGATCTCAACAAAAGCTTTCTGGATTTTGAACACAAGCTATTGTGGCTGTGATTAGAAAGCTCCCTTACACTGTATTTAGGGTGGCCAAGGAGTCTCTGATGTCAAAGTGCACAGGGTTTGGAGCCCACCCTGGTCTGCAGTGAAGAGGAACCCACTGAGCTGTACTACTCAGTTGCCTGCAATCATCTGTCCCTCTCTTCAGCCACTTAGCAACCAAGATTTACAGACAGATCTTTCTGGCCATTCTGATTACGTTTTACCCTTTCACATTCCATCCTTATTCACTTATGATGCATTTATGATTCTTCCCTGCTGTTCCTTCCAAATTTTCTTCCTCCTTTATTTACTTGATAATGTGTGCCCAAGGAATGCATGCAGCTCACTTTGGGAAGTGTAAACCTCTCAGGTCAGCTTCTCTTAAGAGAAGATACAAAGCATCACAGTTAGCTTCCTGTATRTTCATTCCAGGGCAACTCAATCCATTCATGCTTTCCATGATTCCCATCGTGGCSGTTCCTTACACAGCTTTGAGGAGCTGTAATGTGGGCTTTACACCTGCAAACAGATTTTATTAAAACTGTCACTCCTCTCCTGTGTGTCATTTGTCATTGAAAACAGAAATGAAGAATGAACAGTTTCAGCTAAAATTTAGTTGCTTACAACACATCAGCGGGGAAATGAGTAGGTAATGGAATCTTACCTACCTGATCATTAGTGGAGCCAAGTTTTGTTTTTCCAATATTACTGTAGGAACTGAGTGCTTTCTCAACAGTAATTGCTAATAAACAAAGGAAAATAGCTATTCAGTTGCAGACAGCACACAATTATGAAACTGGAGAGAAGAGAGTTTGCTACTTCTCTGCCATGAACTTCACCTGGAGCTTGTGACTCAAGGTGTCTGATGTCTCATCAGATGAGGCAGGAAAAAGTTTCCAAATGCATCCTGTTTTGGGAGGACAGCCAGCATGGTCCTTACTGCAGTAAAGGATTTATCTAACCAAAATGTAAACATCTACAATCTCCATCTCAGCTTACCACTCTAGACTACCACCCTCTTCCACAGGAAGAGGCCCACACATCTGGTGTGTATGTATGTCACTCCAAGTAGGCATCTAAAGTAGGGCACAGAAACTGAAGTGCTACTTCAGAAGGAGTCCATGACACTCAGGTCAGAGGCTGCCCTTCAGGCATCTGCAGTTAAGTGAGGAGAAGCCCACCTGGGAGACCAGCTATTAAAGCTCACCTGACTTTCAGTAAAGTCCTTAAATGTGCCTTGGTTCTTTGGGTTCTTTGCATTCAGAAAAACAGGGGCTACCATACAGATGAAAATACAATCAATCTCTTCAGGTGAAAAAGCCTAAAGCAAGGATGAAGGTCTTGTTTCACCTGACCTTTCCAATAGTACATGAATGCAGCTTCCATACAGAGGTAACTCCACATCTGGAAAAGACTCGCCTCTGTGGCTGCTGAACCAGAGCCAAGAGTGATACTGGCAGCACACCTCTTCCTTGGGGAATTAGCACTTTTCTTATCCTGGCCAAATGTTCATTCGGTCGCAACAAGTAATGGTTTAAGTCTATTTCCCAAAAAGAAGAGAGAGAAAAGATGACAGAAAAGTATATGAAATGCAGAAAGTTCTATAAACTAAACCTAGAAACTAAGGAATTGGAATTTAGGGATAATACATTACAAAAAATATTTTATTCAGAACTTTTTTCTTTTATTTATTTGCTACCTATCAAAATATGTTGATAATTTCTCACCAGTTTGTAACAGAACTTAGGGAAACAGTACTTAATGCCCATGAAGAATGAAGTGCCACCTCACTCCTGGAGATGCTTCTTTACAATAATCATGCAAATCTTCTTAGACAGAAAGAAATCCTATTTGGAAAGAACTTGATCACTGTAATTTCCTCAATGCCTGAAAGCTCTTTATATGAGACCTAATACATGAGAAGAGTGGGACCCTGTTACTGCTCTCAAGGAGTTGCCCAAGTTGGTGAGGAAGAAGTGAGTGCCCTATTCCTGGGGGGCAGGTACAAAGCAACCTGAATGCAAACACTTATCTGTGCCTGCACCAGGAGGAGGAAGAGGAACTGCACCTCGTGCACACCCACAGAATGCTCCTGAACGCTCCTGCCAACGCCGAGGAGCCCTCRAGGGCAAACCAGACTCCAGATTATAACCTAAAGCTGCAAAGTGTGCTGCRCAGAGGAGGGGCAGGAGGAGCAGCTTTTCTTAAGAATGCAATCAGTACACATCTAGAGGAGGACCCTCGACTCCTCTCCATGCCCTCTGCCTGTGGTCACTCAGCCAGAGCTGCCAGAGCTGCTGCTGCCAGATGGGGCATCAGCCGGGAAAGAGCAGCAGCAACAAATGTAGCCACAGGGAAGGGTGAGAATCAGGACAACACGGCCCGGGGCCAAAACCAGCTGTTCTGGTAAGCACTTGATATAAGAAATGGACAACCCATGCAGCAATCCCAAGGGAAACCTWTCCCATAATGTGAAAGACGTTAGCAAACATCCAGGAGTTTGTTAGMACTGGTGTGCTAGCAGAACCTCACGCAGGATAAATCACTACACTTCTTAATTTATAAGTCCCTATATATATGCATACTGTATAATTGACTCTTGGTCAGTGATGTCCTACATRTGATAGTGCATATTAGTGCACTATGAGTTATCAGCAGCATGGCAAAAAAAATTAATCTAAAATGCTTTTGGTTTAGAAAAAGGTTAAATTACTTTGTATCCCTTACATATGCACAATGGTCTGTTTCCAGCATCAGTGAATATTCACTAGAATATCCTTAAACTAAAATTGCAAACCACTAACTTGTAGGTCAAAAAAGGTACCCTAAAACATAGCATAAAATATTTTTTCAACAAAAATTAGCATGAACCCCATGGGTCACTAGAATTCATTTGGGTTTTAAAGCTGCAAAAGAAAATACCAGTTATCCTGTCATATTTTTCTCGCCTTAGAGGCTGCAGTTTAAATAAATGTGACCATTCACAGTTTCATGTGAAGATGAATGACTGGGTTTCAGGCCTAATTTTTTTTTAATGTTTGTTTTTCCTTGCTGACATAGACCAAGATAAAAATAAGGGGAAGAATGCTGGAGTTGGGGGAGGTGGCGGGGGTGGGGGGAAGTAAGGGGGGGAAAAATAAATGTAACTTTCAGGTTAAGAGTATCAAAACAGCTTAGGAGACTTAAGCATGCAAGCCAAAATCTCAGTGAAGTCTCATCTCTGTAAATCATACACATCTGGGAAAATAACAATTCACTGGAAKATTTTTCTAGTTCCTGAGAGTGGGTAGATCTCCATGTATTTCCTTCCTTGTTTATCTCCTTGCAACTCACCTTCACTGTAAAGTAAAACTGGGCTGTGCTCTCACTAGCAATTATCCTTCTCCCTTAAATGTCTTCCAAGAACTGAAGAAGGAGAAAAACACAATTTTCTTTCATTACATATGACTTTTACAGAAATTGCAGCTATATAAGAAAAGTTTTTAAACCACTAACTTGAAAGAAGTCACTCACAGATACATGATCTGGTTGCTCAGATTAGAAAGAAGAATGCTTATCAACAACAGACAGAAGCATGGGCTCCTATCTAAATTTRCCATCTAAATATTTGACAAGAATTTAGGAGGAGGAAGGGCTCTTTCACAAACCAAAAGTTTATTCAAAATTGTTTCATGAATAGTATGGGATTGTTAAAATCAATTTAGTCTGCAGAGTAATAACTACACAATAAACCTCCCAAGAAGTAACGTGACTACTGTACATTTTGATTTAATGTTGTAATTCATAAACCAGTTTTGCAGTGTAAAAGTAATTACTTCAAGACTGGAACAAGACCAAGCCTCTTGTGACCCACAATAATAATATTCATAATGTTAACAAACCTCTTCAAATGAAGTCATTGTTTAATATATTTCAGGCTATATGTGAAGTGGTTACAAACATCATGTTTTCGTAGTTGTCAATAATTTGGGGATCATGTAAGCAGATGGACATTGTGTTCTTCTGGATTTCAACTGTAAATTAAGAGTCAGGGTATTATTATTCATAGTATTCACTGAGGCTGGTTGAAAAGCTAGTGTTCCAGCTGAGAAGGAACTTTGCTTTTCAAAATTTGACTTTCATCTGATTGAATCTAAAGCCAACATTTTCAAAGTTTTTGTGAATTATTAATTCCTATACTTTTTTTTTTTTGGAGCTAGATAAAGACAAATCATGAAGCAGTCTGCTGGTTAGCAATGAGCCTGACAAAAATTCCTCTTTTCTCTGAGCTCTGGCAGAGCACTCATGCAAACTGCCCTTGGAGTGACAGTCCCTGGGAGGCATCCCAGTGCATCTCTGCTCCAGGGCAGGGAGCCTGGGAAGCCAGAAAGGCAGCCTGAGAATTACTATGGAATTAGGATTTGCCACAGTCCTGTGAAGCCCTGAGGTCTTGGCACTGACAAGCCGCAGGGCTGTGCCATCTCTGGCGGTGCCAAGCCCTGGCAGGCAGCCTGTCCTGTAGCTGGGAGGCCTCTGCAGAGCAGTTCTGCCAGCCAGCCCACACTGGTATTGGAACTGAGAATTTTCAGGATCACTGGGCCTGGGTTTGGATCGCTCGATGGACGTTACAAAGATATACACTCTTGAATCAGCCCCAGGCCTTGGGCTGTGGGACAGCCCAGGAGGATTTTTTCTCAGTCATAAACCCACAGTGTCCATGCAGCCTGCTTGTAACTCAGGCGTAGTTTTCCTGGATTGATTAGAAGTGAATTCAAGGAGTTGCAAATGAAATATTTGAAAGCCAATAAATCAGTTTTTCCCACTATAGTAAATTTCTACTCATTAGCATGATTAATGGCTTTTGAAATGTTTCTTCTTTTGAATTTACAAAACGGAATCATATTCAATAACCTCACACACTGAGTTCCTTATGAGGTATTTTGAACTTGTATATTTGACTGTCCACTGAATTAGCATTTTTACAGAGTGCTCTAGCAATTTACATTCACTGCCTGGTTTTACTCTGAGGAACAGGAATGGTTACAATTTCACTGTGTGGAGTCTGAGGGTTTCAAGCAGTAATGAGTTTTATTTAAGCATCAYTTTCCCTGGCCATAAGCTTATTGTTGTTTTCACCTTGAGGCTGCAAAAGCATCAAAGCATATTTGTTTTTCAGTAAGAAACTTCAGTCACCTAATGATTCAGGCATAAAAGTTTCCCTGACCTGTCATGACAAGTGAGAGAGAATATGAGGGAACAGACTTCAGTACTCAAAGAGGGGATGGAGAAATGCAGAATGTTAAACACTCTGGATGACTCCTACCCTAAGTCTAAAAACATTGTAAAGAAGTTAGGAAAAGAGCAAACAACAACAACCACGTCCAAGTGTTCCAGGTGCGACTCCTCTTCMGATTCAGATAGTTCCCATCAGTGTCTATGCATGAGTTATGCATCTTGGGCCCCATTTGGTCCTACTCTATCTAGACAGTAGAGTTGAAAGAGTTTGGGACATGGCAGTCTGAAGCAGAAGCTGTGCTTGATCTGCTCGATACATTTCCCAGATGCGTGCACTGACTGTATGTGCCCACCTGGARAAGCTGCCATTGCAGACACATCCATTAGAGAGCCCTAGAACAAGCTGTGCTACCCAAAGGTAGGAATGACTGTGTTAAAGACCTTTGGTCCAGCTGCCTGGATAGCCTGTTTCAATAGTCATGTGTTTCTACAATCTAAACCAATGCAAGCTGGAGCTTGGGGAARGGATCTGCAAGAAGCCCTTTCTTACATGTCCAGGCAAAATGGATTAATACCTTACCCAACAAGACCCATGGACTAACTAGGTACTTAGCAGTGCACATTGCTGAAAACACAGCCCAGTAAACATAAAGCAAAAGGTGCATTTATTGTACTTTTGTTCTCCCCTGCAGCAGTCATGACAGTCGTACTACTGCATGTAAATGTGGCATGTTGCTCTCACAAATTAATCTACATTCCAAAAGAGCTGAGTTTAACTGAAGAGTTATAATATGTTAGTGCTCAAACTGCTTCCCAGTCGTATTCAGAAAAAAGGTTAAATCACCCAGCACTTGGSCGTCTGGTTCTCCCTGTTACCTGGAAACTGGAGCTCTGAGTGCAAGCACTGTAGAGAAAGTGATTTAAAAAGCAAGAGGAACAGGAAAGCACCATTCATATAAGACATGCACCATCATCCAAGCAGTTTCTCTGATTGCAGAGCTGTATTGTTTTAATCTGCAGGATCCTTTACTTGATGGAAGTATACTGAATTCCTCATAGCTTGGGTGCAATTATTCCAGTGTACCCCATACTGTGGCTACTCCCTTTGCAGGGGTTGGAGGAAGGTGAAGGCAAAGCACAATTCACAGCCTTCCAGATCTAGGGATCCAGAGGTGCTAYAGTCACAGTACTGCTCAGCAAGGACACTTATGCTAATCTGGGAGGGGAAGATCCCCCTGGGCAAAACAGCTTGGGAAAGGCTGGGTTGTATAAAAATGTTGGCCATTCTCAGGCAATTGTTTTGTAAAAAGGTAAGTATGAATTGAAAGTACTGAAGCTGTTCCTAAAGATTCTCCCACCAGTCTGCTCTCCTTTGGCAGTAAGGACGCCCAGTTCCTTTGTAGTTAAATTCTTCTCAAGTGACTTGTATTGCTTTAACTGTCCTGGTAAGACTCGAAAAAATGTAAGTATGGAAAAGGCCTTGGAAAGACTCACTGCAGTTTTACACTAACTTGATAATAGYGGTGATTTCAATGAAGCCAGCATAGGGAAAAGCAGGAATAATGTAGCAGTGAAAGAGAGCCRTGCTAGAGCTGTGCTCTTTATTCTCCCTTTTTGTCCTGTTCCCTTGATTAAACAGTCGAGGAGAAATCTTGGAAGTGATCCTGTACACGATTTGTGCTCCTAAGCAGAGCCAGAACGCTGTGAGCCAAACGCCAAGCTGAATATCCAAACTTTTGCTGTTTATATTGAGGCATACATTCACTGGGTGCTGGAGTTTGAGACCACTGCTCCCCACACACCAGCTGGGAGGTATCAAACTCCGTGTGCATTACCCACCCATTCACCTCCAATTAGAAAAAGTGTCAACAAGATGCTGAGAACATCAAAGCGTTAAGGAAAAGGAATTCATCCACACAGGATAAAGAATTTAGGCTGTTTACAACTTTCCACTCTCTGATGTTTACTGCAACCCCCGCTATAAAATCTGTCTCCATCTGCAGTACCTTGTAGTGAGAGAGTTAATGAAAACCCAAGCCACATTCCAAGGATGGCAATTCAGAATGAGAGCGACCTCAGCATTGTTTTGCTAAGATCTCAAATTGCCAATACTGCAAAATGAAGTAATGCTCTCTGTCAACATGTAGTATGCTCTATAAATGGGATTGCCTGTTCATCTGTCAGTACAACATGCAGAAAAGCACTATTTGATTGGCCTGAGAGAAGCTGACTGCTTGCTTTGACTTCTTCCTTAAGATTTACTTGAAGCATGAAACTGGTGAAAATCTCCAGTGAGTAAAAAAGACAAAAAATATATAAAAATTAAATTCATTTGCAAATAGACCTCACTTTGTGCAGTTGGTCTTGAGTTAGCATTTCTTTATCAGAACAATTAAATCTAAWGTTAACTAAAGCACTGAATGTTGAAAGTTAATTTCCATGGACTTCAGTACTAACTATATAAAACTTACATCTTTTTACAAACAGAAGATTACTTCAATAGTTAACTTAGAAACCTCAGACAGTTTTAATAAATTTATAGACAGCTTCCAGATTGAATTTTGCTGATCCAGGCTTCTTAGGYGGAGTTTATGGAGCCAGACTTGTCATATGAGCTATTTCTATAAGCCTCAGGTAAATATACACAGGGTTCGTGTTGTTAGAGAAAGTGGTTTTTTCTCTTCTAAAAAATTTAAGTTAATCTTAAGCAAAAACAAAAGTTCATTCAGTACATTTTGTATTTGTTATTTTTGACCCATTTTGGGAAGTATTTTCCTTTCACAGATCTGCACTGTCCCTGCTTCTGTCCAACTCATTTTAACTCTTCTTCTACCACTCTGTTTCACAGACTGCTGCTCTGGTCTCTGAGTCAGAAACAGCTAGATGGCACAGCTGGAGGAAAGGAAAGGTTTTTCAGGTATTTCCTTCTCCTTCCCACCCAGCAGCTCTCATGCTTTCCCTTTTTTAAATGTCTGCYTTAACTCAAGTTTCATAGAAAATTTTGACCTGTATTGCAAAACCAATTTAGAATTTTAAGTTGTTACTCATGTAGCTGAAGTCCTGATGTGGATGCAATTACAGGGATCAAATGGATATGTTTTATTTCCATTGCAATTCAAAATTGCTATGGACATCTAAAGCAGCTTTATTAAAGTATCACTCTGCAATAACAGGGTTCTCCACTTTACATAAGYTGGAATTTGTAAACTCCATAGCCAAAGTTGTGCCTCTTAATTTAGGATTTCAGTTTAATGTTCTTTTTTCGGTGGAGCATCATGTAAAAGTTTACTCAAAAAACCCAGAATTAGAGTCAAAAGTACACCAAAATACTCAGAGACAGGATGTCAGGATCAAAGGATCTGTAGCTTCCCTTTTAGGTAATACATGGGCCTGCAAGCAAGATGGGAAAACATCCCTCCCCCAGGTTTCATCTATAACATCTCTCCATCCACCATTGGAGAGAYTGGAAGCTGAAATTTGCAAAGCAATGCAGTTTGTTTTCTTCTTCTTAAGTATGATATAGCATACAGGCAAAGGATTGTTAACAAACATGCTAAGTCTTGCTGTGACAGATAATGTGATGAAAGGTAGCATTAACAGATAAAGAATGAAGAAACTGATATTGCAATATAACAGGGATGACCAAAATTCATGCCCCTTAGCTGAGAATGGACACCTTAATGGGATCAGTGCTTGAGCTTGAGGGCCTGCTGGAGCAGTTCTCAGAGATGAACACATCTCTGAGAGATGAACAGAGATGGACACAGATTCTCAGAGATGAACACAGCCAGAAGCTCCCACTGCTCCTGTCTGAGACACCACTAAATTCCTGAAACTGGGAACCCAGTCAGCCCAGCAAGGCTGTCCAAACAATTACTGTTGGCTCAGCTCTACTCACAGCCAAGGATACGGATCAGTCGCTGGGCAGCTCAACTTCCCTGCTGCTTCATGATGGAATTACAACCCTTGAAATGCTCTGTGAGGACTGGAGAGAATGGCTACAACCCATAAGAGACTCCAAAACAAGAGCAATGTTCACATGACAGAGACCCAGGCACACTGTCTGAGATGAAAAAAGGTAGATTGTCACTTTTTGTTGGTTCTTTTGAGAGGGCAGGCAGCAGTATTTTGCTGATGATGGTATTCAGGCCTGGTGTTTTTCTGTAGAACAAAAACTCCAACAAAAGATATGACACAACAAAGTCATGTCTGAAAATCACCCMTGACAGACTCTTCTGCTYCCTCTGTACTGTCTGCTCCCAGCTGTACAGCCGYACYAGCACAAGAAGTTCTTTTGTGATCCTGGGTAAATTAGTGTGCTAACAGAAATTACTGATCCCATGGGTTCACAGAGAGAAAAAACTGTATGCTGCTCCTTATTTAATTTTAAGTAAAAGCATCTTGGCTTACTTAAATGGTCCACACTGAAGATTTGACTGATTTCTTGCTGGAACCATAAACATCCAGCTTGCATCCATCCTGGTCTGTTGGTAGCTCTGAGACCCACCAGCACAGTACAGTGATGAACAGATGGTTGCAGTGATCTGTTCCATCAGCCTAGAGGGACCCAGAAGACAATGTTTGTATATGTCTGCCTACCATCTGGATTATTCCAACAAATGGGATAATTTTTAGACTGCTGTGGTTGCCCTGCTGATGTGTGAATGAATGCTCTCAGTATTGTGTTACTTCACTTCAAAAACATTGTGAAACATTCACATTCATACACATCTCCCTCTTACTCTTCATTTAATCACAGGCTGCTGACAATGGCTGTAATTCAAGGTAGCAGCTAACTACTCACATAGCTTTGAGTATGTCTGTACCAAAGACTTCATACTTTTAAAATTCTAAATCTAAATTGGTTATTTTTTGCCTTTGATTGTTTATGAAGCATTAGAGCAGTGTGGTGAATTCCACAGTGACCCCTGGAAATTTTAACTATGGCATTCACATGGAAAATTGCTTCTAAACCAAAGGCAGAGGAAACTACACACCTCTGGTTGTGATATCTGCTATACCAAAGCTTGATCTGCTACCTCTGGTATGACCTCAAATCCAGCTAAGGGTCTCAGATGGAGAAGCCCACTCTCAAGCACTGTACTTCAACTGGACAGAAAGCCACACAGGAAAGTTTCACTATTGCACCCTGTTGTGACCTTTTATCATTTCCTCCACATTCACCTACAATGAATCCAAGGAGCAGAGTGTTTCACTTTGGACTCCGAAGTGTGTAATCCTRCCAGAGGTGCAGCACAAAAAATGCTGCAGGAGGTGCCAGCCCATGAACCATGGTGCCCACTTGATGGAGGCTAAAAACAGCGTGGCAGTTCTGCTGCTCAAGAGCTGGCATGACACACAGACCTACWGTCCCCTGGTTTTGGTGGGGATCCAACCAAAACAAATGCAGGGCAACTCTCAGCAGAAGGGAGAGAGCTTGCTCTGCCTGCAGTGAACTGAAGCCACCCATGTGTCTCAGCCTCACTGCAGCTGGACCATAGCATTCCTTTGGAGCTCATGCATTTCTCAGAGGCTTTTCTGTTTGTTTTCTTAACAAAGCTTTGCAGACTTTTTAAGTGAGTGAAGGGAGACTCAGATATTCCCCTCCCTCAGTTTTAAAAAATCAGGTTCAATTTTTTAAATAGATATAGGAAAAAAATCTCTATTAGAATCTCCCAATCCTTTAAGGTYTGAACTTCATGGCTTTTTTTAGCTGGCTCAGGAGCTTTTAATGTTTTAACTATCACATTTATTTTCAGTTGAATATTACTAAATGAGCAATTCCATTATGGTAAAATTGATATTATTGTAATTGAACAATATGAGATATATCCAAAGGAAAAGAAATTAAGTGAATCACTCTTCTTTTGATTTAATTCAGAAGTTAAATCCAAATACCTACGTGAACTTGACAGTGTCTGTCACTTTGTCTGCAAGTAAATTCTTATTTCTTCCCTCCAGCACTGGAACATAAAGGTGCTGCCAATATGTGGATAAGTACTGTGCATTACACAAAACAGCAGTACATTCATGCCTTGTGTTGTAATGGAAACTCTCAATTTAAGATCTGAAGAGCAATAATAGAGAGAAGGGAAACTTGGAGCTACAATTTTTATCATAGCTGCTAGGATTTTTTTCCCCAAATGAGGTCAGGGAAACAGACTGGAGAACTACATTTACGAGGCTCCTCCTTGTCAAGCACAACAGGACKGAAGCCTGTTGTTCTCCTGGAGGTGACTGAATTATGTTTCACTCAAACTTAGCTGGCTGTTGTGCCCATGTCACTGAGGGTGGAATTGGTCTTAATGGACTGCAAAAAACCAAAGAAGTTTCTCACTTAGTGAGAAAGCCCTGAAAAGGTTTGGTATCTGTGCAGTATGTTAAACAGCTGCCCTACACCTTTCAAACATTGAGACTCTGTGCAGACTCATGAAGGGGGTGGATTGCCTCTAGAGGAGTGGTCCTGCATTCCTCTACTCTTCTCATGTCCATCCACTCCAGGTTTAGTGTGCTTGTGGCAAGGCTGCCACTCTGAAGGGAAATTAATAGTCTTGTGGTGGATTAACTGTCTGACACATCAATTCCCCCTGAGGGTACTCAACTGCTGCAGTGTTGTAGGGGAAGTGGGAGCAATGGATGATTTCAGGTTGCTTTTAACTGGAGAAATTAAATCCTTAAACTGGAGTAATTAAACATTTGGTGCAACTGTACATTCTCTTTTCCCAAATCCTGTGTATTTTGGGCACACTACTCCAAAAAGAGGTGACATTGTGTGTTGATTTTTCCACAAAAGGAAAGCCTTTATCAGCATTAGGAAATAATTCTATCGTGGAATTTACTGTAGCAACAGTGAGAACCARGAGTAAAAATGGGTTAAGGAGTTTAAAAACTGAATAAAGATGTTCCCAGCCATCAGTGGCTATTAAACCACATCACTCAGATTGTTTTGTACAGTACTGCCTATTGTGCAGAAGACCCTAAATCACTAACCACAAGGAAGGAAAAAACATAACTTTTGTCTTACACTTCTTAATTGTTCTGCTGTCTACTACACTTTCTTTAATCATCATTCCTGCCTCCCACAGGAAAGAGCATTAGGGTGTTAGGGATCCTGTCTTCATCTCCACCAGGATTCCAGTTCTTATGTTAATGTACCCACACCTCACAGGAGTCTGGCACCTCATCTGTGGAGACTCTCAGTGCTATCACCAGCATTCTTGACCTGCCACTACCAAAAGTTTACAAATGCTGAATTCCTCTATAAAGAGTTGCTTGAAAAGGGAGCCTGAAAMGGAGAGGAAAGAAAGGAGAACCATGAAGCCAAATGTCTTTAAAAAGGGAAAACAGAATAGCTGCAAAGTGAATTGCTTTTAGACCAAATGATATCAGTAAAGGTGATTTTTTTTTTACTAAAATGATAAATAAGAACAAATACTAAGAGGAAATTTTTTTTTATTTTAGATTTCAGATTTTATTTTAATTTCACATGATGTATTAACTTAAGCTTTTGCATAAAGATTCAGGTTTAGACAGCTCAAGTTTCTCTGCAGAAGGGGCCTTTAGGTCTCAGTAGGCTGAAGGGGATGTAGTCAGAGATTTCACTACTGCTGTTCACTGGTGCCCCCACTTCACAAGACAATAATTTGCCTTTCACTCTAGAAAACAGGATGCTATAAAAACAGATCTACAAATGAAAGCAGGTGCTCAAGAATACTCTTGAAGAAGGATGCTTTGCTGAACTTGGAGCCAGAGGATTGGTGTAGGCCCAACTACCTATGCCTGCATTAATTCATGACATTGAAACACAGTCCTTTGATGCACAGACTCATATTCAGAGAACAAGACCTTCTGCTGGATGGCTCTTCAGACTTTTATTTTCAATTCATCAGTGGTGTGGAGACCTAGGCAGAGCATAGCATAATTTGACAGACACTCTGTCCAGAACCCCAAATCCCCTCTGAGTTGTGTGCACAGCCAGATACTCACCTGCCTCCTTAGGGCACAGCCACAGCAGGGCACACAGRTCCTGCTTCCTGCCCAGCACTGGCTCCATGCTGGGAACAGCAGGCACAGGGGGAGCAGCAGAGCTTTCATAGCTGTGCTRCAGAGCCGGGCACAGAAGGCACGAGTGGGACAGGAGGAGTGGAAAGGAGGGAGTCTGCTAGAAAGGATAGAGTCAAAGCTGACAACTTTGGYGGCCACAGCCAAGCACACTTTCTGACCAGGAAGGAGAAAGGCAGGCCTGCATTTAACAAAAAAAGCAGATAGGCTCTCTTGAGAAATGCTTACTGCTTTGAAAGATCAACATAAAGCAACAGCCTCATCCCTGCTCTTCTGCAGAGGCCACCAGCAGTCCCTGCATTCCCCCACTGTCACCACCCTCTCTGCTCCCCTCACCTACCAAGTGCTTTGGAGGCTTGGAGAAGGCTCTCCTGGAGAGCCCCACTCATTTACTGCTGCTCAGACATGAAAAACCCATGCTTGCCTTGGCTGGTGCCATTTATGAGCATGGACTAGGAAAGAAACCCAATTGTTTGATAATTTTTTAACCRGACACTACTTTTAGATTATTTGGGCTTGCTGCCCAGAAGCAAAAGGGCATTTACTTAACCCACCACACTGCAGAGTTTGCAAGTCAGATAATTTGTAGTCTGCAGAAGATATGGACCTCAACTCAAGAGTGTCTGTTGCTCTTTAAAACTATTTTTGCTGTCTAWATGCTAAGGATTTAGAACAGAAGCACAATATGCACCACAGCTTTACTCCTTGTTTTCCACTGACATATTTTTCATATTTTTCTCCATGAGCCCAGGGCAGTGAGGCAAAGGGAAGGCAGAAAACTGCAGAAGTTTCCCTTTTCTGCAAGGAAAACAGTTTTGAAGAACCACAGGGGATGGAGACTGCTCTCCTGCCACATTTCAGAGCTGCAAGAAAGAAAGGAGCTCCTGGTTGGCCTCTTTTCTCTTGCTGCCACTGCTTTAACATCACTATCACCCTCAAGCATCTCTGCAGCAGGGGACAGTGGAAGCTCAGAGTTTGAGGTACTATGCCCTCTTGGATGCCTGATCATGGATGTACTCTCCACTTCACCAAGGTTTAGCACCATTTACAGCCACATCTTGTTCACAAAATCAAAGCCACACAGGGAGGTGATTGGAAAAATTTACCTTTATGAAAAAATTTTGCTTCTGTTCCAGTACATAATGTAAATTATCAGTAGAAAATCTCAACATTTATTAATTTGTTTTTAATTTGAGGGAATCTATTGACAAAAAGTTGCTTTTTCAGTATGGTGAGGACTTTTTGAGGTAATATTGTGTTTCATTGAAGCCCAGCTTTTCCACAGAAAATGAAGTTTCCTTATAATTGCTCTAAGAATTAAGCTGGTTTTCAGCACATCAAACTCCATGGGAGATGCAAATCCTTCCTTTTTTGTTTTTTTAACCAGTCTTACATATTTTCCCATATACATTGTTTTGTTTGATTCACCTTTTCTCTGCTGGCTAATTTCTTTGGTCACCAGCAGTAAATATTTTCTTTCTGTTACTACTTTTAAAAATACCAACATTTTGGTTTAATAATTTAGCAGTGCTCATGGCTCTCCTCTTAGACTGTGTATTTCCATCTCTACCTGCCTTGTCATGAAAGGTGGCCTTAAGCCAAATTTTTCCTAACTTTTGAAGTTATCCCTGTCCCTTGTTCACTGAAGTGGCTTGTTGTTTGCTTTCTGTTCTTCCCAGTGTTTCCTGATCATTTCCAGTCTTGTTCAGTCTTGTACTGTCTTGCTTAGAGAAAACGATCACTTTGARGACTTAAAGGGAAGACAAAGGATTAAAAGAACTCAGAATCATTAACATGACCTGTAATAATACATGTCCAGGGCATACATCCACTGAGAAACCCCCACTGTATACAACCTGAAACTAAAATCTGCCATTGCTTTAACATATTTCATATTTAAACTGTGCAGTTTTCCTATAGGGAAGACCTGGATGCAATCCTGGATCAGCTGCAGCTGAAACATAGGAGCCTTGCCTGGAACAGACTTGGCCTTCTTGCAAATTAAATTATGATGTGGTGCGTTTAATTTGTTATCTATTAATGCCCAGACCCTCTCCCTCACTGTTACAATAAAACCTTTTTTTCTCTGGGTTTTGATTGATGAAAGTTTGTCTTTGGAGGTTTTCTTTTTCCTCTCATGGACATAACTTTATGATGTTGAATTTCCTCTTGGGAGTCATAGATTTTGCTAGAACTCTCCAAGGCAGTTTCAGTGCTCCAAAATTGTAACTTCCCACAAACTGCAAGAATCAATTAGTTTAGAATTCCAGATCATTCATGAAAGCAAAATTAAATATGGAGTTACCTTTGACACAAAGATATTTAAAGGTGTTCATTAATTCCTAAACTCAGTTTCACTGTGATGACACCAYGACTGAATTTCATATCAACTACCTTATTAAAAGCTTGTGATTTCTTCAAAAATAGACAAGCATTGAAAAGTTTTCTCTGTTTTCTAAAAATATATATTCCCCACAGTATATCAAYGTACTATATATRTATAGTATATATTCCCCACAGTATATCAACCTGTTACCATCTGACCGTTTACAGAATAATCTCTCTGTTTGCTTTTTGCTATGCTACATAATGAAGTGAGAGAAACTGGCCAGCAGCTCCCTGGGTTGTTTACTTAGCCATTTACAAAGAGGAGATCTCAGCAGAAATAAGTGCTGGTATTTCCCCTTATTATATCATCGGAATGGCTCTATTTCTCCCTTCAGGATGCTCTGGTCCAAATCTCCAGGTCTAGCTTATCCTGAAGTGTTCTACTTATCTGAGACCAAGGAGTTTGTTATTATGAGTAAGGAACAACACACTGCTTTTCCTCCCTGGAGCTGTGCACAAGCCCTGGCTGGGTGTGAGCTCTGGAGGCCAGGAGCAGGGTATGGCTCCAGCTGGAGTCTCTCAGCACTGGCACTGTTTGTCCCATCAACAAACAGTGCCAGCTCATTCCCTGGGGAACATGGACCAGCCTTTTCTGAACCACCATGCAACAGGAGGAGCATTCTTTGCTGAACAAAAATCTACTTTCAAGTCACAGAACATTCTCAGTTGCAAGGGACCCACAGAGATCAAGTCCACAACCTTGGCATTATTAGCACCATGCTCTAACCAGGGGAGCTCATGTCAGTCCCATTTGACCACTTTTAATTATTCTACCGTGTATCACACTGTAAAATGCATTCAGCCATTCATAAGCCTTGACCCAGAATTCCTTGATGCCCAAGTACTGTCTCCCTCCCAGCAGCATCAAAGGCAAAACCCCACTTTACAGCAGTTGCAGTGCCCTAAGCACAGAGCCAGGGGCAGGAACTTGTTCATCCAGAGCTGCTGCCAAACCACTCGCGCTGTGGAACCACAGCCCAAAACACACAACATTTAATCGCAAAACTTGCTTAGGCAGCTGCTGAAAAGGAGAGACAAGTTGCTTACACATGCATAGTCCTGAATGGCCTATCTTATGTGGACTTCAAGGTGCTTCATAAATATCATCTAAACCCAAATATTATTTAATCCATCTAAAAAGAAACCGCTTCTCTGCAAGTCAGAGCTCTGGTTCACCCGCAGCGAGGTGATGAAGTGGGAACTGACATCCACCAACCATCTGCTGCTCAGACACAGTGACCACAGCAGGGAAAGMTGAACAACATCTGAAGCAACTTCTAGAGCCCCACAGCCCAGTACTTCAAAGAAAATTGAAATTGTATCACTGTATGGAAGGTACAACTCAAGAAGGATATGACAGTAATCATCTCCTGTTCCAAATCACCAAAGGCAGGTGATTATACCAAAGGCATGATTATACTGTATTAAGTAGTTTTCTGAATGCACATTCATATTAGAACAGCAATGCTGTAGTCTGTAGAGGGAACATGGTTTTGAAGCTGAGAGCACAGGCCATGGCTTCTAATCACCTGGAATTCCTTATGCTGGATCATAGCTTGCCTGTGGACTAGGCAGTACTGCCAGCAGCTCACTCACCTGCTGGTGCACATTTCTTTTCCAGTGCTTCTCACAATGTTATTACTGTTTTTCCCTCCAGTTTTAGCAAAAATTACAACCTTATTAAGCATTTTTCGACTGTATTCTTCTACTTATTGTGATATTTTCAAAGTTTCTTTTGACTCATTTTTTATTTCCCCTGAATATTTTTGTAGCCTGGAGAAAGACTCTGATGTCAAGACGGGCCTAGCTTTGAACCCAGGGTGGAGAAACTTTTGATACACTTCCAGACTTTTTAATTCTCTACTCAGGTCTCTCGAGTATCCAAAAGAACCAACTTTCCCAGGCCCTGCTTGCCTGTGAGATGCTGGAGAGTAAAGCACCCAGTCTTTCTGAGAGGTAAGGTGCTGATTACACAGCTTTCAGCACATCCTGAAAGCTGATTCCAAAAATTAATATTGTTTTTGGCATCACACAGAGTTCTTCACATACCCTGTAGAGGGAAAAGCAAGTGCAGGAAGGTGAGGGGTTTTTAATATAACTTGCAAAGAAGATAAATATGGTGTTGAGAAAGAAGACGACCTAAGATCCAGCTCAGACTTAGCCAAATCTCAGCTGCATCATTCAGGAGATTTTGATTTTGTCCTCTCAGTTCAGTGTGGTCATGCATCAAAGGTTACTCCACAAAACTGTATTGGACTGAAAATTTTACACTCTCTCCTCAGGATGGGTGTGCTGCAGAATTTCAGTATAAACTGCTGTAYATGGAGACAAGAAAGCTCAGAGATTTCAAAACCACTCCTCAAGTAACTTTGGCACTTCTTGCCAAACTGATGTCATATGTGTCATACATGTTCTTAACACAGTAGTCAAAAAGACAGCCATCAAAAATGATCAAAACTTCATAGCATGTCTTCGAGCAACTCTATTGTTAAAATAAAAAATTTATTGGTAAAACATCAAAGTGTGCTGAACAAAAAACCCCTTCTTACAAAACAAAATAATTTCCACATATATATAATATATTTATATATCCATATATATATCTATATATATGGAAAAGGAAGCATGGCAACGTAAATTTTCCCTTGAGGCTGGAAGYAAAATTTTCTTTATTGGCAACTACCCAACTAACATCCTTAAAATACAATACAGTAAAAAGAATCTTCTCTTCCCACCTCTTATGTTCAAGTTATCCAAAACATTTGCCACACAGACCAATCCACGTGCACCAAGACAGCCTCCTGAACACTGATTTTGTTTCATGTAAGAGGTCCCTTGGGTCAGATGGGGTGGGATGGGAGATGTCTGTGTGGCTGCTGCCTCTCCCCACAAAGCCAGCACCCCCATGTGTGCTGCTTCCCTACAGCCGTTTCTCCCAGAGAGGAGCTCACTTCTCTCAGCATCTCTTTCTCCCCTCTTGCAATGGACAACAGCTGTAAATTAGGACCACTTCACCAAAGCTGCCTGGAGGCCAGAGAGACCTGCAAACACATGGAGCCATGAGCCTTCCCCAGCTCCATGCACCAGTGATATTCCCAGAGCAGCATGATTCCTTCAGCACGGCTCTGATAGTGGAGTTCTGGGCGTGAGCTGACACCTCTCTCTGCCAGGTGCTGCACAAACAGCATAAATCCACAGTTTACTGAAAAAGCAACCAGAACCTGAAAGGGACACTCCCTTCCTTCAGAGCAAAGGAAGGGAAAATAAATAAGTGAGATAGATAAATAGAAGCCAGCTGAGAAATTAGTGTCTAGCCTAGAAAATATTTCAGAAAAAGGGTGAGCCTCTCAAAATGGTTATCTTGAGAAAGAAGCACAGTTGCCGGGAATCAGAATGATTTCCCACCAGGTTTAATATGTTTTAAGAAAACACAATTAATTTCTTCTGTCCTGAAAGAGTAGTTAAGCATTCTTTTAATCAGTGGGAATTTTCTCAATCTTCAATTCATGCCTGTTTTCACTCTTGGCTTTGGAGCAAAAAGCTCTAACCTATTTCTCTCTACCACTGGAGAGAAATAAAAAAAAGGGGAAAAAAAAAAAAAGAACCAGGCTTAGAAAAGATGCTAAGAGAAAAGAGGACTTTTGAGACTGCAAGCACRTTCAGCACTAAGCCTCTGAAGCTAGTGTACTTTCCCAGGTGTATTTTCGTGGATGGAGTATCTGGTGGAATAGTGGTGGACATCATGGAAGGCAGCCCACTGACAATACACTACTGGGAACAGCTAATCATCCTGCTGTTTTCCTGCATGATCATCACTTACCAGGTATTTGAGCTAATATRGAGAAGACAGAGACCATATTCTTATGCTATGTCTGTGAGAAGGACAGAAATCTGGCTTTTGCCCAAGAAGATGGACTGRATGACTCCTCAAGTCTGCCTTTTTTCAACACCCAGGAAAAAAAGGGACACCATGCTTCTCATACTTGCTTGGTTTAAGGTAAAAACTTGTTTGGTTAAGGTAAAGAGAGATTTCAAAAAAGGGATTCTCAAAAATGGAAAAGAGTAAACCCAAGCAAAAGGACAAAATCATGAGACCCAGTGAGCAGTTATCAATCAGCAGTTGAAATAGGTTTTGCAATTTATTTAACTTGGTTTTGCTGCATAGTTTGGAATTTGAGCCATATACTGGCTGGGACAGTTTTTTCCCGAGCATTTTTCTGAGCATATTGCTCCCAATATGGTGTCCTTTCAACAACCCAAGTCACACATCCAGAGGCCTTTTCTAGCAGCAATGCCTTCATAAGCATATAAGTCTGAAAAGTGAATTTGCTTATGATGACTTGGTACGCTCATGTGGGACATCAGGGGTCTGGCTAACTCCTGTGCATTTGGTGTCCACAGCACATGGTGACATGGAGGGGGTCTACTCTGTTCTACACAAACCCATTGCAGGTGGGACAAGCACACATCCCACAAGGAAGCWCAAGTGGTGCTGAACTTTGGTGCTTGTGACTCTTATTTATTTTCCAGAAATTTCTTTCCTTGTTTAAAAAAAGCCTTGGCACTAACGAATCCAGGAGAAATCTGCTTTTTAGCAGGGCCTGTGGCAATAGAACGAGGGGCAATGGTTTTAAAATAAAGGGGGGGGTCAATTTAGATTAGATATAAAGAAGCTTTTCACAGTGAGGATGGTGAAACACCGGAACAGGTTGCCCAGGAAGCAACCTGTGGTACATGTCTGAACCCTGGAAACATTCAAGGTCAGGTTGGATGGGAGCCTGATCTTGTTGAAGATGTCCCTGGTCACTGCAGGGGATTGGATCCAGATGTCCTTTAAATGTCTCTTTCAACTCAATTATTCTACAATAATCCAAAGGATTTCAATAGTTCCTCTTGTTGTCAAAGTAGTATCAGACAAAAACTACCTTTCTTCCTAAAGGAAAGCAAGTTCCAAAAAATTACACAGCACAAATCTTAGGAAAACATTACATTGTTGTGCAAATGATCACAGTTTCTTATCACATTAGGTATTCAAGCTATTTCAAATTGATTCTCCCAGTAACWCTTGTAAATCATATTACTCATAATTTTAGAATACATTTACCTATATCSATAGATATCCATATACCTATATCCATATATGGTATCCATATTCTACCAACTGATTATTCAAAAGTTCAGCGAGCTAAAAAAAACCCACTTGTTTTACATCCTTAGTACCCAAAATACGTAATTAAGATATGCATCCAACAATTAAAAAATACGTTTAATGATAAGTACTTTTCCAAGCCAGCAATGCTTAAGACCTAAAGCATGGATTTTTGTAAGGATGGATTTGCCCATGTAGGCATATTTACTGTAGATGTGTTTTTATTTGTGTTCATTGGTGCTGCAGGTTGCACTAGAATCCATAAATCTATCATGCTTTGCTTTTTATACCCCAGAAATTCAGTATTGTACTTTTGAGGCTCAGCATGGTTAAGTACATCAAGTGGAATTCTCAGCAACACAGAGGATGAGTTTTAATCTGCAGCTGTAGTAATAAGACTCTGCCACTGAAAGCATTCAGAAGCTTTGTGCCAGCACAATTAAATGAGGATCTAGAGAGGTTTGCAGGGATGCAAACTAACTTTTCATTCGCTTCATTTGCACAAATTATATTTAGRTATCAGCCCATCAGCAGTGTTCATGTGATCTTCAGCATCAACTGGATGCTGCCTGATGAGATGGTGCCTGTGAGATCTCATTAGCTTTGCCCTGTATTTCAAACCTCTTCTCATCTACACGGCAGTATTGGCAAGAGAAGCAATAATGATGGTGGAGGCTCTGCAGTGCTGTCTGAGATTCAGGGCATCTCTCAGCACCTTGAGGAGTGTGCCTAGATGAGATTTCCAGAGGGACATCAGTCTGAAGCAAAAAAATGGATGCTATAAAAGGTAGTGTTGGTATGAGCCTGTGCTTGTTTTCCACTCTGCCACAGCCTCAGAAGAATGAGGTAAATGACTCAGCTCTCCACACAGATGTATAAGGTATTTCCACTGGCCCTGGAAGATCCCAGCTTTGTGACATGCAATAGATCAGGGAATCTTTGCCATCATGAAATCAGGCTTCTTCACAAAGACTTTCAACTCCTGGGACATTCTTACAATGAATATAATTATCCTCATTTTAAAGCTGGCAACAGAAGCAGAGAAGAACATGCAAAAGATTACACACATGGGTCAGTCTTCTGTGGCAGATCCACTTATTCCAGGCAAGTACTTAAAAMACAAGACTCTCATGAATTTAAAACTAAATTTCTACCATGTCCTGTATTGGAGGTCATGGTGAGGAATATTATTACAATTAATTCAGCCCAAAATCTTAGGATTAAAATAATTTTTAAATGTAGCCTTAAAAAAAATAAATACACGAGCAAAGATCTGCAATAACAGAGAAAAAATTAATTACCTAGGCAGACTCCTTTTCAAGTTCATGACTCATGCCAGCATGTAAATGTCTGCATGAAGCCAGCTCTTAATGCTAATTTTGTCACTGTAAGAAAATCATAATGTTCTCTGAGAAAAACTGAGTGCATACCTTGCTATTGATTTTTCAAGAGTCTGACTGGCAGAGTGCTCTACTATAACTGCAGATTTGTGCTAATGCTGTAAAATGCTTCGCTAAATTTTATCTTTCACCACAGATATAAGGGACTCCTGACCATGCTGCAGTTGGCCTCAGCTCCAGAGAAGCTGTGGTCGCAGCCACTTAATTCATCCCTTTTTACTGAATATAGACATGCAAGTGTAGCTCACAAAAAGCCAAAAATCCCATTCCATATAATGACAAAACCACAGTACAAAGAATACAAAGAGTAGGAGTAAGAAAAGATGCATTTTTGTTAGAACTAATCTGTGGTTCAAACGTTGCCCTGCTGCAGTGTTTATCAGCCTGGCTGGCACAGGGTCGCAGAGCCAGGCACTGACAGAGGCGCTGAGGACCCAGCCCTGGCTGCCTCCACAAGACCCTTCTTGGAACTATCACCTCTGAGCACAGAGTTAATTTAGAGACATGAGCTACCAGCTGGAGGTATCTGCTTTTTATCTAAGAATTACCAAAGTGCTCCTTGGGTTCTTTTAATCTGAATGGAGCGTTACAAGAGAAAGTAAATGTGGCTGATGGTCCATATGCACAACCCTACTTGGCCACATGGTGCCAAAAGCTACACATGCCATGGCTGGAAGTACCCTTTCCACGGGCAGCATCTCCATTAGGGGTCATGACCTCATTAAAGTSGGGAAAAATGAAACACAGGCACACCAACACAAGCATTTCTCTGCTGGTGGCAGGCAGAGCCCAGGCAGTGCAGGGAGGAGGGAGCCAGCTGCACTGCTGGGCTGTACCAYCCCAAAAGCTGCTGCTCCTCTTCATCTCCCCTGGAAAGTCCCTGGCAGTGGGTGSGATGTCAGCATCATGCTGACACCAGAGGTGTCATCAACACGAGGACCTCATTGTGACAGAGCCTCTCTAAACATGTAGCCACACAAGGGGCCTGAAGCACCMTGTCTGACAAGGCACTGAGCTCAGCAGAGGTTTTTCACTGGCARACTGAGAGCAGGTCAAGTGTCCTGGCAGCCCCTGGCATGCCACAGGCTGCCTTCCCACTACACAAAGCAAAAACAGCACAAGAAAAAGGTTAAGATGGGGAAAAATGCCTCCTGCCCAGCATCACTTTTTCTTTGCCTATGGCAGCATGCACAGGGAGAAAGGCTCAGTCCATGAAAGCCAAGGCCTGGGGAAAATGTCAYCTGCTGTCACCTACTGCACCCCGCCTCACCCCAGACACTGGGCACCCAGGGGAACAGCATCCAGCTGGTCCAGTGTTCACAGGGGCACACAGAGCAGGGAAGGGGCAGGAGGTGAAGGTAACATGGGGAGTGTTCCTGTGCAGGCCCACCTGCCCTGATCCTGCTCTGCAGGGTGGCTGGGCTGGCCCCAGGCTGGCCCCAGGGGAAGAAGAGATGAGTGGAGGGTAAGACAGAGAGAATGCTGCTTCATCACATAAAGCCACACAATGCAGCATTTGCACCCAAGCCAGCACAGGTCCAAGCAGGGACCTTTTGTATGGAACAATGGCACATGGGGTGGAAGTCTGAGCTTGTGCCTCCRAAGCAGTCCAGTCTTATCCCAAAGTGCTGAACCCAAGCAGCATCTGCAGGCAACATGGGAAGAAGCAGCTCTACATCCCACTTTCTAGGCTATGTGGAGGCAGTACTTACATTCAAAGGTATTAGAGGGAAAGATAACCAAAGCATGTATTCTTTTTATTTCCAGAAAAAAAATTACATATCCTGCACTTTTTGAAAGCTAATTTTAAATGTGAAGTGATTGGTTACTAAGCTCCTTAATTCCTTGCAAGTATTCTCAGAAAGAGAATGTGATCAGCCTATATTGATTTTAAGACTTTTTTGTTATATTTTATTCATATCACTGTCATGGACTTAGGCACACATGGAACAATCAGGCAACTGGACAAATATTAGCATTTCCAGCTAAAGTGAAATAAAACCATTTGCTGGATGTTCCCATTTCTGCAGCAAATCAATAATGGGTATTTAAATTGTTGTTTAGACATCAAAGCTAAGATGAATGGGGACATTCTCATTTCTTTCCTGCTGCTATGCTTTCAGGCTGTGACTTTTAAATAAGACCTGGCACGTGCAATTCACATCACAGAATAATTTTTACTTMAAAGGTGCAAGTATTATTTTAGAGCAACATGCCAGCCATCTCCATACAATGGTACATTGATTTGGCCWGTTCATCTTAATTGCAGCAACTAAAAAGCATCCCCAGTAATCTGTTTTGTGGCTTGAATACCTCCTTCATTATTGCTTCCAGACAACACACCACTTGTTGGCACCAAGCACTCAGCCTGCCAGGGAAAATCTATGGCACCCCCTGCTCAGGAACCCATCCCATGCCAGACAGCTTCCAGAAACCAGGACAGTTCTGGGGCTTGAGATCAAACTTGCACACAGTCATGATTATATTCTCAGGATCCGTTAATTGTACCAGTGTCACTTCCCAAACACAAAGAATTCTCATCTTTGTGAGGTCAAGTCTATTGGTATTTTACTGAATTTCATGGGAGGCTGGAGAGGGAAAAGGCAGGATATCATGAGGTGTTTGATACACAAATGATTCTAAGAAATGTTATGGATGTATTTATTCAACTAAGAGGTTCTTTGCTGGATATATTATTGCATATGTGATTTATTTGTTATTTGATGCTCTGCTCAAGATTAATAATTTTAAAGACTTTACTCTGTCTAACTAGAAGGGTGAGAGATAGCTATATTTTACAGAAAACAGGGATATTTAAACAGGCTTTTTAAATACCTGAGAAAATATTTGCATTTGCAAAATAGGACAAATACAAGAGCATAAATCAACAAAAAGCACTGCAAGTACACTGTCAAGGACACAGCACTTAAGGAGGCCATTTAGCTTGTGTAACTTAGGCCATACTTGGAGATGTACAATTCCACAGGAAGGTTATGTAATTTCTCTTCTAAGCAATGCAAAAAATAACAGTTATTAATTTGTGTTTCTGAAATGTGCAATGAAAACAAGATGCCTGCAGGTCCCAGATGCATTCTGCAATGCCCCCACTTTCCTGCTCTGGCCATGTTGACTCCAACACTGCATCAACCCCCTTTCCTCTGGGCCACCTGCAATAAAGCACCATGAGCCTCTCTTTGAGAGTGAGCAGGACCACACTTCTCTACTGACAAGAGATTAGTAGCTCCACTGAAGCAGAAGCTGATCCTTTGGAGGAGTCTGTGGCTCTGGAATGCTCTCGAGCCTTTGCCTTGCAGGTATCATCAAAGAGAAGCAACAGAGGCTAAATCTGCACTCGTATTTTAAATTGTAAGCACCAAGCAGACCTATTATGAAAGCAGCCAAGGCATTAGTGGTACCCAAACGYTGCTTCCAGATACCTGGTGTAAAGTTGCTTCCAGGCATCTGGTGTAAACCCTGGATGAAATGAGGAAACAAGCTAAGGAGCTGAAGAGATGAGTGGGACACAATCCCCAGGCGTASTTGATGGCTGCTTTCACCTGATCTTCATGTGATGAAACTGAGCCTCTGACTCATTACAKTAAATTATATTTCCAAGCTGCCACAGTGGAGAAGTGAAGAGCAAAAATATACTCAGATACTAGAAGCTCTGGCTTTCAACAGCAGGTGGACACTGTAAGGAACCAGAAGAAACTGCAGCCATGGAGGCATCTTAACTTCAGCCAATCTTACTCGATTTGGCTAACAGTATGTCCCTYACCAAAGGCTTTGAATTTCTGACTTATAAATAAAAAGGCTGGCAAAAAAAATCAGAATTGTAAAGACAATAGGTTATTAAATAAATATTCTTCAGCTCTTCACTTCTATCAGGTATCCATCCATAGGTACTCAGCTGGTCTCTGTCATGTTGGTATTAAGAACATATCCCAAAAAATCAGGATAGAAACAGCAACATTCTTATATCAGGTGACAAGAGAAAAAGGTATTTAAAAGGTGTATCTATACAATAAAGATATGTTTTCATTCTCCAGCTGATGAATAAGTTAAGAGGTCTGATGTGTTCTTGTGACACAGAGTAAGTGCAAATCAACACTCAGCTTTTAAAGAAGGGAAGTYAGTGGGCCTCCTAAACTGTGTTCAAAAACTATATCTGGCCTCTGTGCCAACAGTTCATATTGTCATGGCCTATTATTGAAACACTGTGTTATTTTTCACATCAGTATGGTGGTAAAAATGGAGTTTGATCACACATTTTCCATGGGATAGCATCACATATATTTAATTCTTTTTTGTGGTGGCTTCCAAAACTCAGTGGAAAACATACAGCTTAGGTCTTGCATTTCTGAACTACTTAAGGAATTTTATGTTTTATGCAATCTTTAATATCTTATTTTGTTCTCTGTGAAATTACACAGTTATCATAGCACGGACTTTGAATAAGAAGACATTATTATAAGAAGAAATTATATTATATATTATAAGAAGAAATTATGAAACCTCTGTTCTCAACAGTTTCATGCATGGAAAGAAAATCCAGATATCCACCTASAGAATAAGGTGCAGACGTGATTTCCTTCCCTTCACTGTGTTTTTTCACAGATAATTGCAAAATTGAACAACTTTTAAATGCTAATTACAACCATGCCAGCCCATCCCAGTCACTAATACTATGCCCTTTCACWCAGTGTTTCCATTGTCACTTTTAACCATGTCTTTCAAATATGACGAGACTAATATTTTTTCTTATATCCACATATTAAAATTACTTTGCTTTCTTAACTGCTCTTTACAGATTTTTTTTTGCTATATAATAAAACAAACTAATGTGTCTCAATCTGTTGCAGTCAAAACTGTGGTCACACTCACTTTTTGTTCTTGTTAGAAGTATTATCGGCAAACTTGGCTGCACATAGCCCATAATTTACCTATAAAAATAGCCCAAATAATCTAGCAGTAATGCAGGCTTTATGTAAGTGAGTCCATTCCTGTAATCCCTTCATTGTGATCCTCCACGTGGTTACTATACTAAAGCAACACAGGAAGAGCTCAGGAAAGATATTCAGGGTGCACAGAGTAAGGGATACTCCCTGGTGCAAAAATCCTGCAGTTCAAGTGAATGACACAGACTGAAGCTGTAAGGCCAGGGTCATTTTACTATGAGATTGATGGAATGCAATAAATATAAATCAAGACATTCATAAATATTCATTTCACGAAAGCACTCTTTTGGTAATGAAAAGCCTTTCTGAAGGAAAGGGCAACAGGTTAAGAAAATAATGGACTGCTTCAATCAAGGAACAGGGTCAATGCACACTAACTTTTTGTGTGGGGGGATATTTGTGGCTAAGATACTATGATAAACCTTGCACATCTTCAGTATTTTAAACTGTAATATCATAAAGCCTTTCACTGACAAAGGTTTGACATACATTGAAGATAAGTAAAYATGAGTACTTTCATTATAGACTCATGCACAGGGAAGTTAAATGTGGCATAGTTGAAAGAAAAAAGAAACCCCCCAGTAATGTTTGGTTTCCCATTTTATTCAGTCACTAGTCCACRTGTCCCCCTGAGTCCATTACATTTCAGTCCCTAAATTATTATTTCTCATTCTGTGTTCCTGATATTATCTTGATATTCTTGGCATATGTTAATAACACCCACAGGGCAGATAAACTGTTCTAGTGGTCTCAAAGTAATAAAAGAACAGTTCTTACCAGGCACAGAGGAGATTCCTCAGAAACCCATTAACAGCTGCAATGATTCACTCAGTTTTCCATGGATCTSTATTCGCTGTGGCATCAGCTTTTCATATTAAGAAATGTCAGATTTGGTAAATCCCCAGTAAATGGCAATTTTCCCTCAACTCGTGCAGTTGGACATGCACAGCTTTGAAGATCTGCCTTGTGGGATGCAGTCCAGGAATGCATCTCTTTGGTTCAGGGGATTTGCCCAGCTCTGGAGCAACCTCCACCCTCCTCGTCTTATCAGAGAGCCAGGATACTGACTTAAATGAGTTCTTGTATTTCAGGYACCACTCTTCCCCTTACACCCCCAATCTTTCTTAGTATGGTCTCTCCTCCTCCCATGTTAGGCTTTGTCTAGCTCCAGAGAAAGCCACTGAGGTTCACAGCTGCTTTTTCTCACTCTGGGCTCCCTCCACAGAGGCAGCAGAAACAGAAAACCTCCCCAACCTGGACTGCTCAGCTGCTGACAGCAGTGATTTATCCAAGACTTCTCAGCAACCATGACCTAACAGCATTTCTGAGATGTGACTTGAATTCACAATTATGAAAGAGCTGAATGCTGCAGCTTATGTGGTTTTTAAGCCTTCATAGCTGTTGTCACCTCAAAGCATGCTCCAGGTCAAAAGGCTGGGTTTATAGACACAAATATATACGTACGTATATCGTGTTTAAACAATGACACAAATGTTCCTCAAGGAGGATAACTGCACAACCYAAGCCTCCAGCTAACAAAACTCAATGGATGTGAAGTCTGTGTGTGTTCTTATACAAATGACAGATTTATTTGTTTATGTGGTTTTTCTCACAATAGAATTCTTACCACCTCATCACATCTTATCAGTGACTTTCCACGGTATCAACAAACTCGAGGACACTGGGAAAGCAGAAATTATTATTAAAGTATAACAAGATTGTATTGGATAAACATGCACRGATTTATTTTACCAAAGGAGATATAACCCAAATATCTAGGTTTTAGGGCAGGTCAGTACATAGGAAACAAGCAGAGAAGCCTCTGAGCTGTCAGGTTGCCTCTGGACAAGGACAAGACAAAACTGAGGTTGTTTAAGTTTTGGTTTCCTACTGACACTGACACTTCAAAGGTGGGGGCTCATGAGCCAGGGGCCCTGGGAAAGGAGGAATAAAACATCCTCAGCAACCAGTCAGTCAGCAAAGGCTTGTAAGGCTGTCACAGCCTTGATGACTGACAGGAAAAATGAAGAAAAAGTCCAGAGTAGACAAGGGGGCCCCTAGAATCACAAACAACAAAGATAAATATTTTTTTTATAGACCTGCCAACATCTGATGAAACAAATGAAAGCTGCTAGCTGCCCTTGGATGTTCGTTCTGGACGCCAGTATTTCCCAGGCTTTAGCTCTTTTTGCTCTGACTTAACACACCATGTTGCAATCTATGGAAACAGATTTCACAGTGCTTGAGAGCAAAAGAAATGTGATTTTTTWAAAATTGTTGTTATTTAGAAAAGTTGATCTAGAAGGCAACAGTCCCAGCTCCAACATGCCTTAATGACAGTTAAAGTAGAAGTGTATTTTTTAATTTATTCAAATTATAATTAGGTAATTATAAGCAATCAAGTGAGAGCTGTTTAAAAGCTACTGGCCACAGCTGTTAGCTCCCTCATCTCGTCAGCAATCAGCACCCCCYCAGCTGGGGGATTTAAGCAAGCCTGGTTTATGACAGCCAAGTGTAAGTGCTCGCGTCTTCAATTACTCAGCTGAGAAATCAGTAGCTCCTGCGAGTAGGGCAGTAAGTTTGTTACAGCTCCACATGGACCTGGAAAGGGCATATCTGACTGTGCCCACCAATTTCAGCTGTTTTTTCTCCAAAAGTGACTGTCRGTTTCTAGTTCATACTGCTACTAATATTCCTCTCAGGGCTGCTAAGATAGTATGCATTTAAAATGCTGTTCTCCTCTGAAAAATTATTTTAATTAAAAYGATATTCAGGGGTCCCATATTCTTTGGTTTTTAGTAATTATCTTTGCACATTTTTACAGTTTTGAAGCTAAAGGGTGCTTTTACTAACTGCCAGCTCCCAAATTAAACATGGGACTTGAAAAGGCTTTTTATTTCTCATGTCATGTTTTCCTGACCTTCCATCTTCTGGGATTGCATAGTCACTGCAACGAGAGCATCTTTCAAATTCTCTCTTTGCATAAAACTCACAGATGAGTCTGGCTGAATGTGCCTGACAGCACAGCACATGGTCCAGCCACTGTGCTAGGTCTGTGGATGAAATGGGAGCAAGGATAYACTTTAGAGCTTAAAGTAAGCATGACATAATTACTATGAAATCATTAGCAGAAAGCATGAAACACAGAAAGCAGAACAGTTGAGCAGGGAGGTGTAATTTGGACACACAAGCAAGCAGTGCTTAAGGACACTGTGGCAGAATGCATCCAGAGCAGTGGTTTTTGTTCATCATGTGGCTTTCTTCTTCCATCAGCTCTCCTGCAAGGGGTTCTAAATTCACACAGATTGCACAGACGTGGAAATGTAATGGAAGTAGGAGAGGATTTTTAATACAGGACAGTCTTGAAAACCAGAATCCATAATRGGCTTTTCATAAAAAGTGTTTGCAATGCACCTGATTTTTCAGGATGAGATTTGTGTTAGTTACTTTGGCCTCTACATACCATATTTGTTTGTTTCAGAAATGCAAGCTAACATGCTGAACTTATACAAGCCAAACCTATCAAGAAGATCACAGTTAACTTTCCATGGAAACTCTTATTCAGAAGTSAAGAAGATTTAACTTAGCCCACTAGAAACAGTCAGGGGACACAGAGATTCTTCCAGTCTTTCCAAAGGACTCCCACCTTGGTGTGTACTTAGCCAATGTCCAACACAGAGAGCAAAACATTTCAGCCCTTGCAAGTAATGCTGCTSAGAAAGTATGACCTAGAGGAGCAGGGGTGCACAGAGCAAAAACTGGGGACAGATTGGGTCCTAGTGACATCTATGTGCAGTGCTCAATGCATGGAAATGAAACATCCTGCACAGAGAGAAAGGATGCATGGGAAATTTCTGAAAAGACATGAGTATAACCATAGTTGTAAAGTATATTGTACAAGTTTAAGGCTAAACACTCTTTTTGCTGTACACTGCTCTTCCAAAACAAACAAACAAACAAAAAAAGGTGTACACTAGTAAATACAGCTGTGAGCTAGTCCAGGAGCAGCCTCAGCAACTTTTTGCCCAAGGCACCCAAATATGATTCCTGACAACCTCTTCTGTGGGCTCACAGAGGCAASTGGCCCCCCTAGGAAAACTGCTACTCCCAGAATCCAATGAATGAATTTATCAGAGAGTGCAGGGACATGTAGGAAGGAGAGGCTGGAATGAGAATGCTCAAGAGAAAGGGGTCATGGCAACCAGCACCTGCACTTCCAGTGAGGACATGATTCTATTCAAAAATAGTGATGGCTTTATCACTAGCAAATTAAAACAGTTCTTTGCTTTCTAAATGTTTCAGTTGCTGTATCAGTCTGACACTTCCATAGAGATAGCACACTCATAATTGCCTCAAAAACATTGTGCACTCAATCCTTGGAAATAAACTTACTGAAAATACTGATAGAATCCACAGACACACAAGTGCTTCAAATTATATTTGGAAAGATACTGCTTGAGACCTGACCTATGCACCCAGTTTCTGGATGGATATGACTATTTCTAGAATTTTAGAGATTAATGTGTTTACACCAGATGTGTCAAAGAAACTCTCCTAAATCGAGATACTCTAGCAACAACAGATCAAGCAGAGATGGGACATAAGGCAGTGAGCAGATTTCTGGAGGACTCTGTGGCTTGGGCTACCCTGTAGGAAAGAATTCATACCTCCCAAGTCCTTCACAGCCCCTCTGCAGATGAAGCCCCTTCAGGCCTGCAGGCTCTGTTTCTCAGCCAAGGACTTCCCAACTCATGCACAAATGATTCAAGATAATTCAATCCCTGAGGTTTGATTAACCTGGCTCTACAAGTAAATCTGAGGAAACGCAAGGGCAGGTGAATACATATAAAAGAACCACTTTTTTTTCTTCCTTTTGTTTAAATTAAGAATATTTTTCATTCCTTCTTGTGCAAGAAAGATGATCTGGGAGCCACTGCATATCACAACACCCACAGCCACAGCCTGGCCAATGCTGCCAGCTCCCCCAAGACTTGTTCCTGATCCCACTGTGAGCAGACTCACACTGGCATTACTATTACTCACCTGCATCCCTTGACATCTGCAACTTTTGTCATATATAATTGAATGCCAGACCACTTTGAGATATGGTTTTGGTGCTTTTGTGTACATACWTGGGTATGGGAGAGTAGGTGAAAGTGTGTGAAATGGATTTTAGTTTAAAATGAAACTACTTTTCCCTCCCATACAGCTCTGCTAGAGTAGCTAGGTTTTGTTTCTGAAGTGTTGCATCTTTTACTAGGCAGTGGCCTYGATTTTGTTGACCATCATCCAGGTGCTGTTATCATACAGCTGTGAAGTAAATGTATGGCTCTTCTATAAGTAAGAGCAAAGTTAGTTTTGTTTTGTTACTACGAAAAAGTCCTTCAGATGCCAYGCTGTGTACAAGGGAACTTAATCCTTTTTTGAGGAAAAGCAGTCTATTTCATTTCACATAGCACAACAGCAACTGGACAGGATAGGTGCAGGATCTATTAATGCACTGCTCCCTGTGCTGCCTGCAGTAAAGCCAGTGCTGTGTGCTCTGAGCAGCTGCAGCTGTGTACCCCCATAAACACAGCAACCTCTGCAGATATAATGGGAACTGAACAATGGCACTAAATACAGAAAACAGGAAAAAATTGAAGTTGTGTTTTAAGCAACTTTAAGGAAATGAATTCTGATCACTCAGAAAGGTGAATAACGAGAAAACTAAGGAGAAATGTATAATCAAAGCTTGAGCTGGACTGTCCTACGGGTTGCACACCACTGTGCTGACCCAAAACCCAGCATCAAGATTTTGCATCCTTCATTCCAGCATCTGCACCTGCASASCAAAAGGACTGTGATGTCCAACCTCATCCTTAATGCACCTTAACATACTGTCGCAGACATCTTTTATGGAAAATCCTTTCCTTAGGATTTTTCCTCCTGWGAAGCTGAGAGGCCTCAGGAACAAAATGTAACCAATGGTTATCTGCTGCTGYGGAATGCAACAGGTGGATCTGTGATTGGTCTCATAGAGTTGTTTCTAGTTAATGGCCAATCACAGTCAGCTGGCTTGGAWCCTCTGTCCAAGACAGAAGCTTTTGTTTTCATTCTTTGCTATTCTATTCTTAGCTAACCTTCTGAGGAAACCTTTTCTTCTATTCTTTTAGTATAGTTTTAATGTAATATATATCATAAAATAATAAATCAAGCCTTCTGAAACATGGAGTCAGATCTTCATCTCTTACCTCATCCAAGAACCCCTGTGAACACYGTCACAACATACCTGTTAAGTACTAACATGCCTGCTTTGTAATAACACAACTGCACAGACTGACATCACAAACTTCACACTTGTTGCTTTGTAAAACTATAACAACTTTAGGGCTGTTTCTTGTCATGCATGGTCTTTACTAGTTTCTTATTAAGCTTTAATGAATCACCCACATACCAGCAGCACTGAATGCTGCTGAGCAGGACCCAGGTCGTGATGTACCTGCTCCTACCCAGTTCTGTTGCAACAGAATATCTCTACCTCTCCCAGAGCAAATAAAGATATTTCTACAGCCAAATCACACTAGTTATTCTAAGAAGCCATCACCAACTTTCAGTTATCAGAAGGATATAAAAAGGCTATAGAGAAAATCAGAGAAATTCAGAACAACTTTATTAAACTGGTAGCTATAGAACAGTAGTTCATGTTGCATGGCAAAGCTCAGTCGGCCTCACCAGGCTCTTTCTTCCTTTCTTTAGAACAGACAATGCTCAAGGGAGCATTTGGAACAAAATTCTTCTTTGCTAATAGCCCACTAATCACTAGGATTGCTACATCATATATGCACATGTACAAGGAACAGCAGCAGTGATGTCAGGGATGCCTTTGAAAAATGCTGAAGCTGAAGTCTTCCAAGCTCTGCAAGTCCCACTGTGTACACTTTTCTGCTGTTTCATTTACTTAACATGTCAGATGAGGCAATGAGTCCTCAATTCCTTTATAGCCCAGAAAAAGAAGCAATAGTAAAGGTGATTATGCAGCTGCAAGCTCACGTGAAGCCTGACTCAGGATTGCTTTCATAACAGACTGGACACATCATTTGGTTTTACCTTGATAATGTAACTTTTTCAGTAACTACCAGGTGAAGTGTGCCCAGAAGTCTAATAATTTCCATGAACATTCCATTGCAAACCAGAGTTTTACCCCAAACAAGTGCACTTGTACCAAGAACAACTATGAAGAACTTTATTGCACAAGCCAGGACTTTCTGGGTATAYGTACAGAGTCCTTGCAAAGAGCAGATGCAATAAATCCATCACTTCCTGTAAGCATTAGGCCCACTGGGTCTATTTGRGACTGCCCAGAAAGTTTTGGAGTGATAAATTTAAAAAATGAATAAAGTCATCAGCAGACAGACAAGCAGCTCTGTGGAGTTCATCTGCAATTACCCAGAAGTATGGCACTGAGACTAAAGCTCATATAAAACACTGGATTACCTGAATCTGGTGCTACACAATTGTATGGCAGTTCAGTTTGGGATGTAAGACACTTGAAAGAATCACAGAAAAAYCCTCAACAGTTACCCTGACAAAATGTCCAGGCATGTAGAGAGCAGTACATCTAGAGAAACATAGAAGCAGAATGATGTTGCGGATAAGTAGCAAAGTCAGAGTGAGGCCTTGCCCAGTACTGCAGGAAAGCAGAAATACATGGAGAACTGAACCATCAGAGTGCTCAGTCAGGTGGCTTGAACAGAAAATTAGTGGGTTTTTAAACACCATCCCACCTCTCAAAYAATCCTTAATACAGGTTTTAAACAAAATTTACAAATTTCTCAATGTGGTCATCTTTTCATTCTATGAGCAATGTTATATTGGAAACATGTAATTTACAGATGGTTCATTAATTTAGAGTCCAGATCAATTATTAAGAAAGAAAAATAGCTTTCAATTTACTTAAACCATTTGAAAGTTATTTCATTTAATTCATGGTTGGTTTAAGTCCATTGCTGTGTATAGTTCCAACAGCACCATTCTTCTGAGTTTAGATATGGAGCTGTATAGGCAGCAGGTAACAGAGCTCATTAAGTGTTAATAACGTTTCATTTCTTTCAGTCAACAAAATATTTTCTAATACTTGAATTTTCATGTTACAGTTCTTCGAAAAATCTCACGAATTAGAGGTGTGCATGAATCATGAGCATCCATTTTATGAAAAAAAAATTGTATTTCTGTTCTTTTTTCCACTTTAAAATGGGATGAAAGGCTGGAAATGTGACATATTCTACTGAATAGATACTTCTGAGAAATAACAGCCTGTCATACCACCTCCCTGTATGGCTGTCACTCAGCATTTCAAGCAGCCTGCCTTGCTCACAGCTTACCTACTGCATTGGATGGGTAGGAGGGAAAAGCAGGCTTCACCTCCATCAAGAATTGCAGCAGAATTGCACACGTCACCAGGGATGTTTTGATTCTAACATACAAGACTTCTCTGAACAAAAGTGCACTTAAACATTGTGGTCAGCACATGGATGTGTTCACATCCAGATACTGTTTGGTASAGGTGAGAGTGCACAGATGTTGGACCAAGCAAAATCCTTGTAATTTTGTCTGTATGAGGTATTGAGAGATGATGATAAAAATGGAAAGCCAATGGGATACATCTTTAGGATGAGAACACTATCAGAGCATATCTTCTACTCAAAAGACTGGAAAAGCCTTGGAAAAAAACTCAGACAGCCCTTRTAGACTTCTTTTTCCTATACAACAAGAGGCCGGTAGATATAGAATGGAGSTGTGGTAAGGGACAGTAGTTCACCAAAGTTTCCACAGATATGGCTCCAGCTACAGCTAAAGGGCTCAGATTGTGATGGCAATAAATTAAAAACATCAAATCAGGAACAAAGCTAAGATTAATAGAATTTGCTTCTATATAAGCAAAGCTCTGTTATGCTCACTTTGAGCCAGGTAGACAGACACAGGAACTTGGGACTGAGGTGAGCAGTCCTAGAAATCTCCYAGCACACATGCTGTTCACCCTATCTAAATTCACTCTGACCTWATTCATGTGTTATTTTAGCTGGCTGTTCTCTTTGATCATGGCAATTGGCAGTACCTTGCTACATCCAAAGCCTCTGCCTGAAATTCATGAACCTTTGATGTGCCACCCTACAGGAAGTGGGCACTTCTCGAGTGGCACAGTGCCAACATCCTCCTGCTGAGCCCAGGTGGCCTCGTGGGCTTAGTTCACAATACTCAGACACCTGGCACACTTTCCTGCAATRGGAATATTTTATTTCCTAACTATGAGATTATTGATAGAAATTTGGGTAAACCCCTATCTCTCCAAGCTGCAAGGAGCACTTAYAAAGCTCTGACTCAATGCATACCAGTGGCACAATGTTTGAACAAGCTCTGCTGACAACCTGCAACAACAGCTGGGAGAGGTGTGACCTTTCTCAGTTCAGAGCAATTTTGAAAACCAGCGATAAATCAACGTCAGCTTTGTTAGCAACCTAATGAAATTACCAGAAGAGGGAAGATCACACTCTGAAGTAAGCAGCCTGAACAGCTTATGAACCGCATTTACGATAATGTCAGTGGGTTGKTTTTTTTTCAGATATTCTCAGCCAGGAAAAATAATATTGAATTCTGCATCTCWAGTTAAATCTTCTCCTCTCACAAACATCCACATTAGACAAATCTTTCTGTAAATCACCTAAGCACACAGGCAGAACTAGGTAAACATCTCCACTTCTCTCGTTGTGAAGCTGTTGCAGAATTTTGGTCCTCTGCWGGTTCAAAATATTTTCTAATTTTCAGCCTATATGTGCCCCTCTTCAGAGAATCTGTTTATACAGTAGGACAGGCCTATAATTGAAACAGTCCTAAGCATTCCCTGATTTTTATCTTCCAGACAGGTAACARTCAAACTCTCTCAGGTTTTGCTTTTCTAACCCAAACTGCCAAACTCTCCATTGCACCTCCTTAAAAAGTCACTTTGTTCCCCATATCACACCACTTCATTTGTCTGATTTGCAAGATCCAGCTCCTTCCTTCCCCTTAAGAAAGGGATATATGAATCCTCCTTTCTCTTCATTACAACTCCAAGCTTTGAGTCATCAGCATATTTCACTAGTACTGTTATTTTATTGCAAAGGTCTATTGTACTAAATTGCTCCCAAGACCAACAGGAATTTCTCTAATAAGTTCCAACATTTCAGCTTCCAGCACTAATTGTCATATCCCCATTAGCCAATTCCTTACTCATCTCAGATTTTTCTCCTACTAATCTGACTCATTGTATATAATGATTCTCCATGTAATAAAAACATTTTGGTCAATTAAAGAACTATACATCAAAAACCCACCATATTAAGGGAAAAGCTTGGGCAAATACTTCATGAAATCATATTCCAAAACCACTAGAGCCAGAACAGAGTAAAAGCATCTGCTAACTGGCCAGTCCTCCAGTGGGGAATACTCAGCCTCTTTTTCCTTTTGTCTTCACCCCGCTTGAGCACACAAAGTGAGTGTGGGATGGCTTTCACCTCAGCTCTGGTTATTTGCATTGTAGGAGCACTTGTGCCAAAGCTGATTTGGAAGGGTGTTGGCTGCTCAGTTAAGCTGCTCCTGATGGTGGTTTTATGCCAAAGTTTGACAGTGTCCACCCAAGTGACAAACCTTTTATTCTGTTTCATGGTGCCTCAGCTGCTTTGAGGGCACCAGAGTCCTGTTGGGAGATGGAGTGAGAAAGGACGGAATGACTTCTTAGACAGCTGAAGTCGGGTTTTCAAGAGCACCTACAATGACACGCTAGAAAGAGCATTTTAAACTAATCTCCTTAAATCAGGAGATGAAGTGAATTAAAGCCAATCAAGGGTGCAATTCCTTGTTACAGGTTATGATGAAGTGCCACCAAGAGGTGCAGCACAGCTGCACCAGCTCCTGCCTGACCTTACAATGTGCTGATAGCAGAAATTCAGACAGAAAAAAACTACCACTTCAGGGTTTTTTCAGAAAGTTGTTTCTCTCTCTCAAGCAGTTTGCCAGAAGCACCAATGCCAGCACTAGTGAAGCTGTTTAAAGCTTTACTGGAATAAGCATACTCATCAGGCAGTTGTACTGCCTGCAAAAACAATTTATAAAAAGACTTAAATAGAAGGAATGCAATTTTTTTTCTCTTCTCTTCTTTCTCTTCTCTTCGTCTTCTCTCCTTTTCTTTTTTTTTTTTCTTTTTTTTCTTTTTTTTTTTTTTTTTTTCTTTTTTTCTCTTTTTGTTTTTCCTTTTTTCTTTTTTCTGTGCCAGTGAAGCCTGTGAGCCCAGATTCACGGTTGGGTGCTCCCATCCCCAGCTGTCTGTCTTGTCCACTTGCCAGACAATATTTTGCCTGTACATGGATATGTCTGKGCTCAGGTGGCCTGTCTGAGCATCATCATCCAAGTCTGTTTTCCCTACTTCAGGCAACATCTAAAGTCATACCAGCAAAATTCAGCAAGGATGTCCACTGAAAGATCTGCGTTGTGATGACTACAGATGTAGTTATCACTTCCTCAGAAGGWTAAGTGGAAATCTATCCTAGCCCTATGTTAATCTTATGTTCATTTAACTCTTACACYCACTTCTAAAGAATTTGTGTTGAGCTAACTTTTGCAGCATATAGCTTTGTGTTATCTAAAATACTGCACCAGAAATACGACAGTGGTCTGGGAGACGGAAGATGTTGAACCCTCTGAATGAAAAAATTTACATTAGGAATGAAAATGTTTCCCATTTCCCAGCAGAACTTTAAAGAACACAAATACTCTAGGCAGTCAGTTTGCAGATGAAAGTAAGTTTTTCTCATAAAATATGGCATTTCAAATGAGACATGCTAACATTTTWAATTCATGTGCTTCCTTCTAAAGAGTTCTCTTGACAAAATTGTGAGAGCTGTTATCAACATTAGGAAGTTTTGCCATATCACTTATTCTACATGCCGGAGTGAAAGATTTGAGCTTCCCAAGGAGTGCAGTAATCTCCCATTGTTTGAAGGGCTGTATTGTTCTCCTGTAGAAGGGTGAAGATGGAAAAGTACATGTTTATGTACTTAGGTACATTCTTCATACACAACCAGGAAACTCTTCTCAAAGTATTTCCAAACCAAACTTCAAATAATGTACAATACTGTAAATCCTGCTCATGTGTAATCCCATCATCTGAGATGAATCATGTTCCTCTGAARTAAGAGAAAGTCCCATGGATTGTCTTGCTGAGGAGCTACTAACCATGGTAGAACTAGAACTATGTATGGAAATGAAGATTTAAAATTCTGAATCACATCAAATTATTTAAAGTATCACTATAAACTGCTAGACCAAATTGCCACATTTGACACATGCAGCATAAGGTGGATGCAGCACCTTATGCTGCATGTGAGCAGTATCTCTACAAGCTTTGCACTCTCATGCTGTTTCCCATGTTCTCATACCACCAAATATTCTTGATTTTATGCTATAAAACATATTTTGTGTGGCTGTGACATAGCCACCTCTTTATCCCACAYACTTTGTTATTATTTCTCTTTGCATTTCTCTCTCTAACAACACCCAGTGTGAACCTTGTGCAGCTTTGGAAGGTCAATCTCACCATACAAATCAGAGGACAAGGCACCTTCCACTTCACATCTACTTGGCCAGAGTTAGGTCTCTCTGTCTTGAGTTAAAGCAACATGGAAAGTTGACTAAAGAAGACTTGCTGCCAAATTTATTGATCCTGCAGACCTGCGCAGCCAAAACTCTATCAAACCAGCCCTCTGGCAGCAACACTGGCAGAGGGCATCCTCAGCTCCCTGATGTCCCTTTCCCTTCCCTGCCCATGGCTGAGCACCACCACACCTCATGGTGCCAATGTGGGATTGCTCTGTCAAACAGGCTGTGCCCACTGAGACCATGGGAGTTTTGGCAGCAGAGCAGAGAGTGTGGCAGTTTGGAGCACAGGGGTAGGGAAGAAGAGGCAGTGCCAGAGGAAGGCCTGCATTTGGAATAATTAATCTGAAAGCTCTGTATCAGCACAGTTTACAGAGATAATCTGTTCTTAAATTTCTCTGGTTAGAAAGTGGAAAGTTGAAAGGAAAAAGACAATGTAAACAGTGAGGATTCTGTTTCCATCTCTCACATTCAGAAATCCTCAGAAATACTACTTTTATTTTGCTGTCCACTAACTTCATCCCAGGGTACAAAACCTAGAAGTATTTCCCAAGAAGCTGARCTGTTGGTATCTGAATTTTTCTCAATTATCTATCATTATTTTTTGCTACAAGTTATTTTTTCCTATTCGTTCACTGACTTTATAATACAAATATTACAAATTCTTGTAAATATTTGCTGTATAAATATTATAATTTACTATGATAAATGATTTCTAAGTAAAAGCTGATCTCAGTCAAGATTCTCATATTAATTCTATGGACTACTCCAAAAAAAAACTGTATAGAAACAGGTTTTGTTTTATACAACATACAACAACATACCATCTTTTATGTTCTGGGTCTTTTAGCCTCGCCAAGAATTACTTCATCTGGAAAATATCCTGGTAGGGAGACGTACTTGTAACTTTAGATACCATGAAGCACAAGTCTGAAACTTCAAACTTCAGCACTTTCTTCATAACAGTAAGGGGTAAAAGAACTCCACTTCAACTGGAATATAAATAAAGCCAAGTGAAAATATTATTGCTTAGTAGTCCAGCTTAACAAGCAGTAGCAAAGAAACCAACAAAGTGAAATTAAAGCAATGTTAAGTCATTTACAAAATGTCAAGAGAATTCAAGATTCACAAATTTCCCTTTTTGTGTAAGGCTTGCTACTTTTGTTCTATGTGCCTCAACACTGGGTGTAACAAAATCATAGAAACAAAGAACCACAGCATGGTTTGGCTTGGAAGAGATGTTAAAGATCTTGTMCTTCCAAGCCCCTTGCCATGGGCAGGTACACCTTTCACCAGACCAGGTTGCTCAGGCTCCATTCAACCTGGCYTTGAATGCTTGCAGGGATGGGGCAGCCACAAGTTTAGTGGGCAGACTGTTCCAGTGTCCCACCACCCTCACAGTAGGGAATTCCTTCCTAACCTACACATCCTCTCAGTTTAAAGCCMTTTCCCCCTGTTGTCCTTTCAYAACAGGCCCTGACAAAAAGTCCCTCTCCAGCTTTCTTGCAGGCCCTCCTTTGGGCACTGGAAGGATGTTGCAGGGTTTCCTCAGAGCCTTCTTCTCTCCAAGCTGAATTACCCCAACTCTCTTAGCCTTTCCTCAYAGGAGACATGCCCAAAAGTAAGTCTGGTTTCCTGACAGCTTACTTTCGAAGAGTGTAAGACCTTGAAGTCCTATTCAATGGCAGAAATTTTCATTCCAGTTTTTTCATTAAAAAGCAACAAGAAAAGAAACAAACAAGCGCAGACAAAAATAAACAAAACACAAGCATTTCAGCCTCTGAGTATATCTGGATTTTCAGGCCTTCAAAGCTTGGCTACTGCCAGCCTAAATCTCTGGATGTGCCAGTCTCCAAATATCCAAAAGACTGCCAAAGATTAAGCCCACCTGCAGATCATGGGAGGGAAGGGATTGAGTTGTGCATAGGTGAGTAAAGCTTACTGCTGGCCAGCACAGTACCTTGACACCTGAAGAGACATCAAAGAACCACCTCATAAAGCTACTGAGATGGTGCTGTCATTCCTGAATCACACATTCTTTGCTATGCAGTTCTACCTCTCTAATGCAATTTCTCCACCATAGAAAGTTTATAAAATTTATACCAGGCAAGCACTGCTAAAGAAGCAGTCACCAGAAATGTATCACTGAGTGCTTTGAACCACTCTGTTCCTCCAGCTCTCCAGCTGCATACTTGGAGACAGTAATTCTCAATTATCTTCCCTTCCCAGAGCAGTATGAGATCACTGTACTAAATTCTAATCTCTTCACAAGAGGCTGTTTATACAGGCATGTCTGTTTGGCTATGGGAAAGAGAACCTCTTTGCACAGGTTTGTCTATATCCCACTGAGAGTCACTAAATATTTATGTCAGCTTAAAAATTAAGATGTTTTCCTGATTTGTATAATCCAGTTTCAGTGTAACTGCTTCCTAAAGTGATGGTCACACCTTCCCATCATTTCTGCCTTCACGGTTCCAGTCTCCTCCTTATCACAATGCTAAAAATTGTGTGACTGCATGATAAAGGAAATGACTCGCTGTAAATTCACCCAGTGGCAAAAAAAGCAGCAAAAGATGAATTTTCTGCTGGAGCAGCTCTCTGGTCCAACAACCTGCTATGCAGTCAAGTCTTTACTGAGCGCTGACACAGGAAACAGAAAAACACCAATTGCCTTAAATCATGAAACAGCAACCTACCCAAAATATGGCAACAGTGGCTGAATGCTTTGTATGCTCCCTAGAGCTGCTCAGAGTATCAGTCCAGTTAAGGGAGTGGTGCCACAAGGAGATCTTCCCCTGCATGACCCCAGGGACCCCTCAGCAGTCTGATGGGCGCAGTGCAAGCAGGGCCCTCACACTCCCTTCACAATTAAGGGTGTCTGTGTCACATCATATTAATAGTGCTGTGCAAAGAAGAGCAGAAGCAGCAGTTATTGTTATCAGAAAGGCTTGATACAAACACCTCTCCAAAATCAGCAAGGCAATTTTCTGTGAGAAGTCAGGAAGCTGGGCCTTTTTGTAGACATTTTACTTTTGTTCAGCATTAGTTATTCAGATATTGTCTTACTTTCATTTCAAGGAATGGTTGGCTCTGACACTTTTGCATCTTTCTTTTGTGTTTTTATGATTTGTATATTCAGAAAAAGTTTTCTGTGAGATTCATTATCACCTTATTAAACGCCTAATCCTGTAGGACATGCCTGACACAAATACTAACTTTAAATTTCTGGCATCAAATATAGGCACATAATTCTACCTTGATGTTAAATTTTGKTTTTGTCTAATTTAGATGACATCGAATGACAGGTCAACAGAAGTAGAACTACAAACTAAGCACATACCAAAAGGTACAAAGCCTGCCATGAAACCAATTCCAAGAAACACTGATTTATGAGACATACTTGTGCCCAGCCTTGTGCCAAAGACAAGGAGATGCTGCTTCCAGAAGAAGTCAAATGTGAGGTGCTTCTTTCCTCAGCAGGAGAAAGCAGCACCTGGGGGCAGCTCCCCATCAGCTGGGCACTCCTGGCCATGGTCTGCTGGGTTTGCAAGGACCCCATTAGTGAGCACAGATCTCTCCAGCAGCCGMCACAAAGAAAGGAAACTAAAGCAATAACTTGCAATAAAAAATATTTTCCCCATTCCAGAAATGTCTTATAGCAAGCCAGTTCACACTTTTGAAGATCCTGTTGTAAAATGAAAATGTCACCAAGCACCAACATGGCGTGGCACTGACACAACATCACCTGCTGACACAATGATCACCTGCACCAGTGAAGTGTGGAGTTAATGTCTGTTCTCCAGTTCTTTGAACACTAACGTTGGTCCTCAAAATGTAACCAAAATAATTGGGGTTAACAACAGCTCAAGTTAGGACTGTAGTGAGTTCAGTTTTAGAAAATGCTATTKTAACAAAGACCTATTAAAAGGTGTGAGTGCAGCTCCTCACTCATTTTAATTGTAACAATCCCTATGAATGTCATCTCCTGTTTTCCCCAGGCTCCTTTAAACACACTGCAGTCACAAGGGTGATGTTAACACTGCAGTCACAAAGGTGACGTCAGGACAGCTGACAGTAACCTTATCTTTGGCCTCTGGATAATGTGGTGACACAAAACTGGGAGGTCTGCCTAGGATTGGGAGCAATCTCCTTCCTTCAATCCTTATCAGACCATAAAACTGGGGCATGTGGCTTCTTTGTCTTTCCTATTGTCTCATGCTTCCATGCTGAACTGGAATGTCAAGAGCACACAGTGTTACCTTGGCAAGCGAGGGTTCATCAGCTGAGATGTGACACAGAAAAGAGCCCTCACATAAGGGCCAACTCCTTCTCCTGAGTGGCTCATCAGGAGCTGGACGGGGATCCTCAGCACATCCACATGATTTTTTGGCCCCCTCCAAGAGACATTCTCCTGCACCTTCTGGGGTCCCTCTCTCCACTGAAGTGAAGGCATTCTTCACGAGTTATTGGTCCCTCAGTCCTGGTGCTGAGGTGGATTTCTGGTTGCACAGACCATGACAAGCTGCCTCAGAGGGCAGGCCAGCTCCTTTCTGTACCTGTGAGCTCATCTGAATCACTCCACCATCACACTGATGACAGGGAAGAAGCAAGAACATTCTGCAGGGGGAAAGCCCCACAAAAGCCTCTTCCAGGTACAGGTAGGAAYGAGGAGGGGTAGTGAAACAGGCTAATGTGCTGATCTAGATTGAAAATGCTAGCCTGGTTTTGTGCTGGCTCCATTTTAAGTGGGATGGCAGCTCTGGGTGAGCCAGCTCATTGTGTGAGCTCCTGACTTGTATGACACAGGTGATCTGTCAGCCTGCTGTGGGAGACATCAAATCAGAGTCACTGCAGTGCACAGTCTGCCCTCCTACACAGTGACCCGTCCACCTGGACACAGAACTCATGGTTCATGAGCCATGGTTAGCCAAACACAGTGTCCTCCTTGCCACAAGGAAAAAAAGCAGCACACAAACTCCACTGGGAATGYTCCAGTTTAGCTCTTCACTTTCCCCATGATCTTAGCCTTGATGACTAATATGATAATCCCATATTCTCAACAAAACAAAGTTTATATATGACTGGTTCATATCCGGACCTCAAGGGCACATCAAGGCTGAATTTCTGACTTCTCTGTGATAATTAAGTTTGGTTCAAGTAATTTAAATTCTCAAAGGGGTTCCTGTCCCTTACACCAAAAGTTTTTAGGCATTGAAAATACAGTAAGACATTTTTTAAATGCCCAAGTGGTAGACTGGAGCTTTCCAGATAATTCGGAGTGAGAARTGACTAAAATGGTACCTCAGGGTTCAGCAGCAGTTAATAGTCTGATAGTCAAATTAAGTTTGGTCACTTTGGGTTAAATAACTMTTTGTCCTAGCCTTGTAAAACCTTGGCTGGGTTTGAGAGATGAACTGGTTCACTATAAAATATGCCAAGACCTAATGAGAGGGGGAAGACACATTGGGGAAGATCAAGTGAGGAAAGAGTGAGTCTGTCCCTTCTGGCAGATGTGAGCTCTCAGTCTGACCTACTCATAAGGTGACTTAAGAGTCTTGTGAGCCAGGACTGGTCCTTTGTTAAGGATTTTTGCAGTCCCACACATACTCACATTTAAGATACTGCTTTCCTKAAGTTTTAGTTTTTTAACACTTGTGCCAAGCTTAAAAGGTGATTCACTGCTGTATCTCAGCAAATGCATTTCTGTGCAAATTTGACAAGCACAGTAATAATTCTCCTTTCCTCTTATGATCCTAATCTCTGGCAAGAAACTGTGAAGAACTATTTCCAGCAAATAACTATGATAAGTGCAAACAATTCAGTGACATTTTTATAGCAAWGTGCTTTCAAGCTATCATTAAGTCTGTGTGAGAAAAACAACCACAAAACCACTGCAGCACACTGAACCCCAATTGAAGGCTTTAGTGTATCTGTCACTTTCCATTGTATTTATATATATTAAAAAACTCAAACCAACAAACCTTTCTGGCATGCAGAACTGYTGTATTCATAAAAGTTAGCAACATTAGGCTTCAAAAAATGCACATGTACATCTTTYAGATTTCTACACACTGAACTACTTGATCTCACTGCAGTTATCCATAGGTACTAAATTTTAGGGCTATGTAAAAATTTGAAAGATGGAGACCTAAACTATCATGTTGCAACTCTTGTGGAAGTACTTGAGACCAAGAAGGAACAAGTGGATAAATAAAACATTGCAAACTCCTCATTTCCACACAAACCTTAAGGAGAAAGGGCAGTGAAAACAGACAACTGTGTTATGGTATCTCTGGACAGTGCTGTGTGTGTTTTGTCTAAAATGGGAGAGACCATCAGTTTTAAAGGTCTCCTTTCCAGTGGTATTGATGCTCATCTTTGTGAGCACCTAACAAAAATCAGTCTAGCCTTTCTATACCTGCAGACAAGATTATAGTTAAACAGTTTGTCCTTCWCAGCTCAACACTGGACTTGTTCCCTTAGGAAAGATCACATCAGTGCCAATTCACTCATATTCATGCTTTTTTAAACTGAATTCCACTAGGAACCTTTTAATGCCACTCTTCCATGCAAGCTTTTGGAACAATGAAATATAGAAGAATATCCAGTGCTTGGGCAGTGAGAGATCATGATATCAGGCTGGCCTGTCACCTAATGAGAAATTAATTTGCTTCTGAAAACATATGACTGCCTACAGTAGCTCATTTTTTTCYACCCCTTTCTCATGTCTCAGTGTTTAAGGAGTCACAGATATGATCTTAGAAGATGSTTTTCCTTAGCCAAAAAGGCAGTAATTGTGATAAAAGACAGCAACAATAAAAGATGCAAAGTAAGTATGGGACTGCCACTGATTTTGAAAGAACATGGATACTTCCTGAGTGAAATAAAACTCATATTGCCATACACTTTTAATTTTTCTCATTCAAAATCCTTTCTACCTGTATTTAAAATCTTTACTTGAATGTAAAGGATATWATTTATTTGGCATCCCAGTATTTAYTGGCCACTGGTATTTTGCTCTTATGGTAGGATTAAAATATATATTATTCACTGTATTCATATAAAGCCTATTATTTTGTACATGGCTACAAACCACATGAGAAAATTGTGACTTTACATGATTTCAGCATAGTCAGAAGTCCCCCAGATCTGGGGACACTAGGAATCAGTGCAGCTGGAACTGGACTGATTTCCACCTGTACCTTTCTTTTCTGYGAGGTTTCTGCTTCCCYCACTGAAGGAAGCAAAATACAACAGGCTTCTCATCCTAAACCTAGTGAAGAAGAGGAGGAAAATGCTGTGAATTAAGCTGAAAAGAGCTTTAAGAAGGAAAACTTACCTTTCACTTCACATTTCCACTGAATGGGAAGCTGGGCAGGAGCATCAACAACTGAGCAATGCAAATGGGAGAGAAAGGACTCAGGGATGGGAACACAAAAACTACAGGCTACTGTGTGAARACAGTAACAGGAGATTAAATAGAAGCAATGGGAAGAAAGGGATGCAAGGAACCGAGGATGGGGACTAGTGAGCAACCATTTTAAGATCATTTCTTGATGTATGGAATGCATTTCCTTAAGTGTTGAGAAGACCAATGAAATATTCTGCTTCCAGGAGGAATTAGAAAACAAGACCAAAGCAGAGTAGAAGTTAGAAAAAATACCCTAGCTATGGAGAKTTAATACTATTTTAGTCATTATTTTAAACCAGTCTGTTTATATTTTGGGTCATCTTATGTTTCAAATTCACAGGCAAAATACTTATTTTTCAGTACATGATTAATATGTGGTATTTCTCTGACACGTGTTTGACTTCACATGTAATTTGTGGATTTAAATTTYTTTCACAGCCCTTCTGGATTTCAACTTGCAATGGTCTCTGCCATCATCCTTTACCTCACAAAAGTATTCCAAAGATGTGTTCCCCAAATACTAAACTTACATCACTTGAACCAGCATTCAGCAAGAAACCATCCTGTGGCTTAAGTTTTCCAGCCAATTCTCTTTCAAGCAGTGAGAAAAAGCATTCATGGCATTCTTAGTATTCCCTGCCCTCACAGCCCACACTTCACAGTGTTTTTGTTGGAGGCAAGAAGAATGAAACAGACAGAATAACCTCACTGAAAAGAGCCATGGTTTAACACTATAAAAAACTAATTCTGCTGCATCTGCCACAGCATATAAACCCTACTGTATCCTGTCCAGTGGCAGCCAACATTAAAAGTGTWGGCATTTTCCTAGTGCTTTCTATCTTAGGCTTACTGGCCTAAATTAGACATCTAATATTGCTAGTCCCYTTTGAAAAACTGGAAGGATTTTAAATGTAGACCACATTTTCTGAAAAGCATGCAGTAATCCATGCCTTTTTCAAGATACTTCAAGCTGGGCAAACAAAATCATCCACAACTACTCTTTAATATCTCCAGAAAAAAAATGCAGCATTTCATCAACAAACTGAGTTTTTGAGTGCTGCAGCCCTACCATGTGGAATATCAAGAGGGACAAAGGTACAAGAGCGAGCTGATGAGAAAGCTATTACCCATCCCCAAGTGCCCCAGTGCAACTTATTGTTAAATATACAGGGAATCTTCCAAATCAGCTTTCTAGATTTCCCTATCCCAAGGCTCCCAACTATTTCAGTCCCACCGGAAGGCTGATCTGTTAAACCTGCCTCTGGCTAGGATACCCTTGTTTCAGCAGGGCCACTTTTTGCTGTACAGAAAACCTCCAGCCCACAGAAGAAACACACAGCAAGCTGTGTGCAGCCTTGCCAGAGCGACTACCTGCACACCAGGCATTCCTGCCAGGAAAAACCATGGATTTCAAGGCTCTTATAGCTTCACACCCCATACGTGACCCAGCTGCCTTGGCAAAGGTCTGGAGCACAGAGCTGGCCTCAGCTTTGGGTTGTAACCACAGAACTCTCCTCTCTGTCAGCAGGATGAGTCAACTCATTTAATTCCTCTTGATAGATGGACTTTTATGCAATTTCACCTGGTTTTCTTTCTCCCAGAAAGAAAATTATAAATATTTAGGCTTCTGAAAAATAAAGAGGGCCAACTTCCTGAACGTGATCCACATGCAATTCTTTTACTGCTACAAGGAAATGGAGAGTGAAGATATTTGAGTGCCATCTGGACAAACAACTTCCATCTACATAAACATGTCTCAGCAAGTTCAAGTCCCACAGGCAGGATACTTGCCACCAACTTTCAAATTCACATGACCCTTCTCACAAACACTTCCAGCCTTTAGGTTAGGTATCTCTATTCCTGGCACAGGCTTTTGGGGCATATCTGGGGAAGAAGGAGCTCATCTAGGAGACTCTGATCCCAACAGCTCCATGAGACCCCAGTCACAGAACTGCTGCCGAGTACATGGGACATACTTGATTTGTACRTTTGGCAGCCCTTTAAGCAGTTCTTCCCTTTCCCAAACAGTAATGGATTTCAAAAGCTGTATTAATGTTTGGTTTTAACTAGTASATATTGCTTCTTGCTGTGTCAGGGCATAACTGTGTGTGAAGGAACAGGGGCACCCCAGACATGCTGGGAAGACCTGGCCCATTCTCAGCCTGACCCTTGGCTCCAGGCAGTGAACCACGGTGTGTCAGTCAGTTCTCTGGCCTGTAACAGGGCACTGTGCTCACCTAAAACAGGCAGTAAAGCCATAAGGCTGTGCAGGAGATGGCTGAGTCCAGTGCATCACTTGCCTGCTCTGTCTGTGCAGGTACAACTGACGGCCTTACTGGAATCAAGAGGAATCAGTGGGAGGAGTCAASGTAGGGATGCCTCTCCATTTCTACTGCTCCCCTGCCACCACTTGTCTCTCTCCAAATCCCTCTTCCACCCAGTCTCTTCTGCAATATCCTTCAAACAGTTTTGTCATCCTCTGACTCCCTTTCCAGCCCTTTAAGTGGCTCCTCTCCCTCAAAATGGAGTCTGGCTTATTCCTGCTGTGAGGAGCAGGGAGGAGTGGAAATCTCTGAACAGCTTATTCTCCAGCATTATTATGTGGTATGCCTCCTGTGCTGGCAAAGAGGTGGGAGAATGCAAGATAATTTGTAGGTGTACTAAGCAGTACTATGGTAATTGCATTATTAAAATCCTCTAATGTAAGACTGCCTGGAGAAAAGAAGAAAAACAGCTAAACTGCCTACTCAATATTTCTTTGTATAAACAGGACCATGGTATGCTGTGTACCATGGAGACTGGCTTATGAGAGCCTCCTTACAATCTCTGACTCTCTCTAGGGCTACATTTGATCTGTTGTTCACTCGACTCTCTTGTTTCTTTGTTCAGTGCTAGCTAGTTATTCAAAAACAGGAGTTCACACCAGTCACAATAATGCCTTTTTACCCTTCTACCAAAACCATTAAATTCCTACACCAATATTTTTCAAGAATCAAAGTCAAGAATCAGAAAGAGGAAGCTGTGAGGAAAAAAAAAACAAAAAAAAAAACTGGGTCAACTGTTTCTCTCTGCAGGGTTGTGATTCCAGCACC
>JACDOX010000011.1:2395690-2418226 GCA_014549065.1 Cardinalis cardinalis
AAAAAAAAAGAGCGAGATAATGGAGAGAGAGAGAACCCAACAGAAAACAGAAGCAACATGTATTGATTTTGTACCACTTTTTACACACATGCCAGGCAGACACAGACCTCTTTTTACTCCTACCTGATGGCAGTCCAGACTGAATCCCTTCTTTAGGTAAGCTCTCCCTCCCACAGGCCTCCTGAAGCATGCTTACCCTGTAATCATTTCAAAAGAGCACTATTCTCAAACAGAGTTCAGAGCWTCAGTAACCACCTACCTGGGGACTCATAAGCCCTGTCCCTAACTCCATCCCACCCTTGACTGCCCCTGTCCCCTACAGAGTTGGCACTGATAGTCAAGAAGCAGGGTCTTACACCTGGAGATGCTGCTACAGAGCAACACTACCACAATGCTTCAGCAGCTGAAGCCAAAGCCACGGATTTGGCAAGGCTTACAGCCTGCTTAAAGAATCCATTTGGAATGTGTGCTGACTGTGCCCAATGGCTTTTCTGGATATCTGTTCATGCTGACAAATAAAAAGTATTTCTAAAAGGTATGCCTGGAAAYAAACTAGGCTTGGCCTACAGCTACAGAAACTGCAGGTCAGGGACTGGAAGACACCTCTGAGACAAGAGCCCTGGGTATGGACAAATACGACAGTATTTGCTCAAGCCACAGTCATAGCTTCCTGAGGAGACAAATATTTCATAAACCTGCCTTTACTCCCATTACTTTCATTCTAAAGAGTCTTAAAGTCTCACTAGCTGGAAACTATCTTCTAATTTCTGTCCTAAGGTTACTCAGTGCCACGTTATAGCCCTTTAAATCATTAGCTTAAATAGCTCTTCTCTTTCATCCCTAGTATTTGGTCCCTACTAAGAAAGGATAATCCTACTGCCTTCCCAATGTCCTTCTTTTGTGAGGCTAAGCAATCTAAAATCTTTTGATCTTTCCCCTCCCTGATTTTAGCAGCACTTACTTGGATCCACTCCAGCCCTGGCTCATTTTACCTGAATAGGAATGCCCAAAATTGCACAAGAACTCTTAGTCATACTTTGTACAATGGAGTAACACTTTCTCAAATAAAATCATATATACACAKGTAAATCAATAGTTTTACAAAGACCATAATGTATGCCATGAATGCTGTCCCATGAATACTCCCCTACCCAGGGGCTGGTATTGGCACCAGAGGTGTTCAATATCTTTGCTGGTGATGTGGACAGGGAGATCCAGTGCACCCCTGGCCAGTTAGCCCACGACACTCAGCTGTGGGATGCTGTTGGCCCACTGGAGGGAAGGGATGCCATCCAGAGGGACCTGGACATGCTGGAGAGGTKGGCCTGTGTGAACCTCATGACTTTCAGTGAGGCCAAATGCAAAGTCCTGCACATGGGTACAGGCAATTCCAGTCACCAATACAGCCTGTGAGGAGAGCAGACTGAGAGCCCCCATGAGGAGAAGAACCTAGGGGGTATTGGCTGGCAAGAAGCTCAACATGACCTGCTCCTCCAGCCCAGAAAGGCAATTGTGAGCTGGGCTGTATCAAAAGCAGTGTGGCCTGCAGCTCATATTGATGCCTAACCTACTCAWAAKGGTAGAGGTATGAAACAACAATATTGCTAAGACTCAAATRTGCTGAGAAGGGAAATACTAGGGGCAAGWATTTGTGCACTTACTGTGAAATKTAAAAGTAGTTTCCACTTTTAACCCATTTTCCAGTTCTTCAARTTCTGCTACAGTAAAGCAACTCATTCTCCAAAGCATTCCTCATGAATCTTTACAAYTTCTATCCTAAAACAGTTTTGGAGCAGCTGTAGCATTGAGAAGGCTGTGCAAATACACCAACACTTGAAAGTCTAAAGATTTAAAGGTCATCATTTAGGAAGACTACAGCACAAAAAATCCCAACTTTTCTATCCTATGAATGAGTCTCTCTGAGGCCTGGTGTATCAGAGCAAAGGCTGGCTTGATCTCAGCCTGTTCCTCCGTCACTGCAGGTTTAACAAGAGCATATAAGCAGTGGACAATTATGAAGTTATCCTTACACTGACTGGCTTCCCCCCCAGTTCTAGCAATGCAAAGTGTAAGGAGTGCCACAAGCTACATTCAAAACATGCTGGTTTTTATCTATGTACTTGTCCCTCCTCACACCGTGCAGGAATTCAATCATGCACTTTCAAAAAACACCAGTTCTATGGCAGAAATATAACCTGGAAGCAGCCTTCAGCATCCCTCAGCAAAAAGTGTATTGTGATCCTCTGCTGGAAGGGATCTGTCCCTCTGTCCAGATAATGATAAATTCAGTTTCACTGCTGTTGTCAGGTACATTTGACATGCTACAAGGCAGTATTTGTTCTATCTTGCAAAGAAGTTGGGCAGAAGGTTAAAATCCTTCTCATAACCAGAGGTCTAACAAATACKCAGCTCTCCTGGCTGACRGGGCTTCTTGTTGAAAGCTTGGTCAACAACAAGAGGAGATGTGGCTGAATGAAGAGAAGTTGTTCAACTGTGTGCTTTTGGAAGATCACCAGTTACATGGCATAGCCAWGCCCTCAGCTTTCTTTTTCTCAAAGGGGAACTGTTCACAGCAGCTTGCCCAATATCCCAAATAATACACAAGAGCAGGAACTGAACAGACTTTCGAAAATTTTGGGCAGTTTTAGAGGCTACCTCTGAAAGAAAAAGTGGAATTTGTCAAGGAAATAGGTCATAGATACATTAGTGTTTCCACTTCAATTGCAAGGGCAGTTGTGTTACAAAATGCTCTGCTGGATAAGAAATATACTTTTGCATAGGGAAAGAGGGAAGAAAAATGGAAAAGTCAGGCATAAAGAATGCAAAAAGCTGGTATATTATAATTTGCAGATTGACCAGTTATAAAAAGGTTTTTTTGACATATAGTTAAAAATGCGTTTCCTGGTTTCAGAAAACAGAAGGATTTGTTCCACAAAAACTGGAAATTTTTAAACTTGGGAAGAAGAGAACTAAGTCATACCAAGGAATATTTTATGTCCTGTGGGACTGAGTATGGTGGAAACAATCTGCAAGTTGGCTGATTGAAATGGATATTCCAGTGTGGAGTGTTTACTCCATTTTGCAGAGGACTGGAATACTTGATCTTGTAAAAAGAGGTGCAACCTATCATCTGTGTTCATCTGTAGGTTTTAATCACACCACTATACAAAACTATGTTACCATTAGCTCCACTGAGACTGCTCCAGGAAGCTAAATCCACATGTCTGATTTTGCATCTCTCCGCTGTGATGAACCAAATGTTTCCTGGAACAATTTGCAGCTATTTAGGGAGTCCTGAGAGAATTACTTGATCATTTACTACTCTTGTCAAACAGAATGCTTTCTTTGCTTTAACTCCCACAAGCCAAGCTAAAGCACATGGCCAAACTGACAGTTTTCTGTATGACCACCACACRTGACAGTGCCTTTAGCACATCAGCATTTTGAACTCTGTGCATCMCTGTCTGAAGCCTTTGAATTATGACCTCTGAAGTTTCATGAAGGAGGAATGCATGGACAAGATACCGTAAAAATAAAAAAGGAAATATTTCAATCTCCAGCATAGAGGCCACTTGGAAAAATCTGTCAGTAGGAGGCTGACACATTATTAGAGAGGTACTTTCTTCTAACCAACAAAGTGTTAGGCCATATGTAGCTAGGAAAATTAGCTGAAATTCATGTGCTAAATTACACTGCAGGGAGAGATCACACTTCTGGAGAGACTCATAAAATAGTGCTTTCAAAGGGACTGTSCTCTCAGGGGTCTCTTGGAGCATCATTCACAGATAACGTTCCTCTTCAAATTGATTGGCAAGGGGTCTCTACAGGGCTCTTCACATTTGCCTTTTGATGTGTGATAGCATTTTGTCCAAAAAATAGGTCCCAGTCTTCAACAGAAAAGTAGATAGTGGAAGAATTGCCTAAAGTCTTGTTCTGGGTGCATCTACCATATAGACCTCATTTTAACACCTGAACAGCTACAAGTCCTGGCAGTATCCAGCAGCCACCTATCCTATGGGACACGCACACACAGACACCAGCTCCAGTTCTATCTTTGTGTCTCAGGACTTAAAATTGCACCACATGTTTCTTCAATGCAAACATCATCCTTGATGCCACAAGCAGTAGAAAAGAGTCAAGCAACACATGAGTATGCAGCTACCAAGCACCTAGATTTAATTCATGTAGGATGCCAGCTTGAGGTAACAATGCAGCACCAAAGAATTTGTCTATGCAAGCTTTAAAGCAAACACCTGCTCTGTGACACAGAAAGGTTGATGCTCTGAGAAGATTATATACTGAAATTTAAAGAGAAAAATTAATTACTTTGGACAAASATTTCCAACACAGCAGATGCTCTAACATGAACCAGGGAACTGGAGGTAGAAGGTTTGCAAGTCAGCTCCAACTGAACTTGTGCTTCTATAGGCAGGGAAAGAGAGAAGCAGAAAGCACACAAAGCAAACCCTGCCTGCTTTCCCCTGACTCATCTTCCCACACCACACACGCTCCCAGCACGGCTGGTGCACAGGCAGAAAAGCTGGTGTGCCATTATGAAGCAACAAATTCCAAATACTCTCCACTGAAAAAAAAAGTTTGGGATTATTGAGAAACTACGCCAGCCTGAAAAAAGTTGAGAACTGCTAAAGAAAATGTTTTCCTTTAACAGGGTGAAAAACCACAGAGTTTAAGTGCCCTTGCTAACAAGAGAGCTGCTTGCAGACAGACACACAGAACAACACTCCCTCGTGTGGTCTCTGAAATAAGAGTTCTTCCTTCCTGAAAAGCTGAATCAGAATCACCACCAAATAACAGGCTGGGAAAAACTCTATCAACTTTAGCCAAACGTTGACATCAAATCAGGGACATTAAAAAACAATGGCAAAAAAAGTCAAAACTCTTCAAGAGGGACTATCCCATCACAAACTTTTACTGAAACAGATGCCATTGAACAGCACAGCAGATGCCCAGCTTTTTCCTCCCCAGGAGTGGTGGCTTCCAAAGTTTTATACTTTTTTCTCCCAAAATAATTTTTTCATTTTCAGTTATTATGGGAAAACTCTGAGGTGGTAAAACAGAAACATCTGTTTATTTCTGTAAATGAGAACAAAAGCTAGGGTTTGGTAGAAGAGAACATTCTTCATATAATTTTATCCTTTTTTCCCAAGAACTAGCCATCTTTCCTGTAGCTAGGTATCAGAAAWAGGTATTGCTTCAAGCTTAATACTTGTATAATTTCTCAAGTGTCTTGTCTAGTTCATTTTTTCCTTATCTAAAGAAATAAGGGATTCTTTTTTCCCTTAAGGAATTCTCAAGGAAAACTTAATTTTATTCAAATACATCTAACTCTCAAATTATTAGAGCCTGTGTGAACCTTTCCTTAWATTCTGGTAAAAGTTGTTAAGCTTTGTTTCTGCTTAACGGGAAAAGAAAGCATTGAGGGAAAAAGTGAGTCATCAGAGGCATCCTCACGTTCTGTATCAGTGAATCACTGAACACTCTTTGCATCACTGATGTCCCGTGCAGCACCCGCAGTATCTGCGACAGTTAAAGATGCAGAAACTTGCGTATGTCTGTACATAAACAAAAAAGAACGACGTTTCCTTCTACTTTACAAAGCTGCATACACACAYTCCTCTAATCTTGGTCCAGTGAAGTTTATATCTGTATCATCAGGCTTCTTGAAAACTACAGCTTGAATAATGATTAARCAAAACATTTTCAAACTCCGATGCCTACATTTGCAGCAAACATGCTGTAAAAGACACATGTCCTGACGCACAGGCCTTCGCTTTTTGGTCAATTGAGATGAACACATCTCCACTGGTACATTCTGTAATCATGTCCTGCTGTTCCATTCACTGCAAAACACCATGTACAAGCCCCCAGGAAGKAAGGAAAATCACTCAGCAGAGTTCTTTTTAATTAATAATTTTTGAAAAATTAGTCATTATTCCATCACAAAGAACAGTCACCAACAACCTTTAAAGTAAAGCRGTGAGTGTAATGTTCTAACTCCCAATCATCACTTGTCTCCTTATTCCTATACATATAAAGAAATATCACATGGCAAATTGTAGCTTTTTTCTTTCAAAAAATCTCACATACACCCACTACCTTTACAAAAGCAGCTTTAAAAGCAAAACTGATGGCTATGGCATGACTCTGAGGTCACAGGCAATATGAAAAAAAAAGCAACAAAACTAAAGGAGCTAAAAAATAAAAATAGCTGAATTTTTTTTGAGGTGAAGACTGGAAAAGAATTCGCTCAGGAACTGGTTTTCTAACTGAAACATTMGTAAGAAAGCAAGAGAGGTTTCTCTGAAGTCCACACCTGCTTTCTTTTGGCCATGACCATGCCTGGCTCCCACTGACAGGGAAGCCATTCCCTRTCCCAGCCCTGCAGTCCCCATTGCCCACACCAGGAGGAACCGCAGAGTTGCAGTGGGGCTGAAGACAGCAAACCCAAGACATGAAAAACAGTACTGGAAAAATCCGACCTGATGCCGCGGAGTTGTCAAAACGTTCATGCACTATGGGGTGATATTTCACGAGGCTGCAACTACAGCTTCAGACAAGCCAGGAATACACAGAGCTGAGTGGCCCCTCAGCATCAATCCACTGGGCTGGCAAAGGCTGCATTTTCCCTGAGRGGATTCATTTTTCCAAAATCTGGGCAGCATTGACCCAGGCCAGCATATGACTAACAGCGCGGCTGTGAGCCACGATGGATGCGTCTCCCTCACAACACAACAGAAACAGTCAGATTGCCAAGAAACACTGAGTGAAAATAATTTTTATCTCTTTTCACCTGCCAAGCAATCAATTACTTGAAAAATTAATTTGTTTTGCAGCAGCTCATGAGCAGACTTGAACAAAGTCTTAGACCAGACAGAGGACACAGGCAGCGCTCTGAGATGGGCCAGTATGGATGTCAGGGTGGGCTGTTCCACTTGGGTTCATGTGGTAATCACATATCCTCTGAACACAGAGACAATAGACCTCCCAGGATTTTCCTGGGAAGCTGTGAAAAAGCTCAGAGAAAGAATTAAAACAATTATTATCTCAATCTCTGCACCTGGCAGGCAACCTCTGTTTGWCAAAGATGTTCACAAGGAGTGGTCCCTTCTTGACCAATMGGTGAGAGAAGATTCCTAAAGGCCAAGCAGGTCTTAGGTCCACTATTGTTTCTATAAGAACCATGGATTTCAAATAAAACAGTGCCTTTTCAAGCCTTCTGATGATGGAGTCTCTGTATCACCTTCATCTGTCCCTGATACCCTTTTGGTGATAGGTTCAACCAGGGCTCACAGCTCCAGCAGATCCAGCAGCAAACCAGACASGCACTGTTCAACTAAAATCCCACCCTTTCAGGTGAAGGCAGTGGTGGAGGAGGAACCAAARTTCTTGAACATGAGAGCCACCTTCATCACACCTGTCCCTCCCYGGTGCCTTTGCAGCCTTCAGCAAGCAGCAGGAGCAATCCCAGTGACACTACAGGACCCCGGCAGCCTTCCGATGGAAAACCATGGGACGCCACTCACAGTGGGGGAAAGGGAAGTTTCAGGCAGCATGCAGAGAGCTTCACACTTCTGTCAGCTGCACCTTGCCAAGCTCCCTCCTTTGTGAATGTCTTTAACACCTAACTTTCCTAAAAATTTCAGGACTGATAGCATGTTATGTGACACCTAAAAGAACATCCTTGACTACAAGTACCTAATTATAGTGTACCAGTCATTTGAGAACRTATTAGTTCCTTGAGATAAGATCTCAAGATATCAAAAACAGTATTTATGAATCTCAAGGAAAAAAATCTCATGCATTTTCCCGTTTTCTGCCAGAAAACCAGATTTGAGGTCATGGATAGAGGAATTGGAGAAATAGATTATGAACAGCAAAATAAATTATTACTTTTTTACATGTTTCATTTTCTCTTTTATATAGAAGGAATTATGAACTATATATAAAAACATTTCAAAATAAGATAACATTCATCATACTCAATGAAAAACAGAGGTTTGAAAAATGGAATTTAATATAATCTATAAACTTAATTTCAGCACAATTTAAAAATACAGATTACCTTAAGAAGAAAACAAAATTGTTGGGAAAAAATTAAAATTTAAGATATCATGGTAAGACAATAGCAAGATAATGAATTAATATAGAAAATGAACAAAACTCTTATTTTCTTCTCAAAATTACTGGGTTTGCATCTTTATTAGTAAGAAATCCTTACTTGTATTTTTTTCTTTGTATTTTTGTTTGCATATTGCTCTTCTCCACTGGGTGGCAATACTACCTAGAGTAATGCAAGTAAAGCACTACCTAGTGATGTGCCTGAACCACATGAAGTTACTACAATGAAGTAAATGTCTCTCATACCTTATTGCTCTGAATTTATAGAATTAAACAACCTAAGACAACCTGAGACACTCATCCTGAGACAGCCATCTAAGCTAGTCTGCTGATGTGCAAAACTACCCTTCTTAGCCAAATAGTCATGCCTGATAGTTTTGGAATGAGTATTGCTGTAAAAACTAGACATTTCAGCTTAATTCATTCTACTGTGTTTGTCAATGTTGAATCATCTCTACAAAGAATAAATCCAGAGGGATGCATTAATATAGTAAAAACATTGTCATTATATGTGAAACACAGAAATACAAGAAGAAAATTTGGATATGAAATAACTCACAACTTCTAGGTCTGAAACAGCATTTGAGCTCTAGCAAATATCAGTGTTTAAGCAGTGAAGAGTCTCAATGAAGTGTGYCACAAGCTCGCACGTACACCTTGATGAAGTGTGCTGAGGGTGTCAGAAAAAAGGCAAGAGCGTGGATGTTATTGTGCGCTGCACATGAACAAGATACCTGGGCTCTACAGAGCATCCCATAAATCCCACCACCATGTGCCATGACCATTCTGCCTGTTTTCCTTCCAGAAAAACCAAAGCGTAGGGAAGGAAGGAAAGAAGCTTAAAATCCAAGTTAGGTGTCAGTTGGCATGAAGGAGGTAACTGGTGTGCACACAGAAATGCTGAGTTGGGAAATACTTGGGGTCACTGTTTAGACAGCCATACAGCACTAGCAGGAAATACATGAGGAATAGGAAAACCTCTCCACAAGCTCTCTTTTCCCCTCCCTTTTTCAAAAGTAAAAAGTAGGAGGTCAGTAGCAAAAAGATTAATCCAGTTGTTATTCAAGAATCCTTATAAATAAATATTAACAGATAGAGGGTTAGATTACAGGACRACAGCCTAAAAAGATTTTCTGATGTTGTTAAGGATTTAATTTTAATCTGGTTTGACTGTAAGTCTTAGACCATGATCCCTGAGTTCTGTTTGTTTGGTTATCCTCTTTCTCTACTGCCTTTCCCCACAAACACTGCTGTTGATGTCTCAAATAGACTGTCTTTATGTGCACACACCTACTGCACAYCAGGCTTTCATCCTTGAAGGACTTGTACACAATTAATGACAGGACAGTGAATCCAGGACTTTTGGCAGCTCCCTAACTGTGGAGTTCTGTGCTCATCTTACTATTTTGTTCCAGGCCTTATCCCAGGCTTAAGCATCTTCACAGCTGGGAGGAGGAGCACAGAGGACCCTGTCCTGACCGACCCTTMTAGGAAAACAAAACCAAAACTCAAAACCCAAAACATTCCTATATCAACCTCAGCTCCTCCGAAATAAAAAATCCAAAGACTTCATATCTTCAGTAGTTCCCTCCTCAATGAGAATGAAACCTTCCCAGGGTTAGGGCCATTTACATTGCACACCATCTTTCTTGTTTTATATTTATTCCAGAAAAATCCACTTGAAAGGATTTATAGTCCAAACTGAGAGGCCTGAGCATGCCCAAGCTGGCTCCCACACAGGGAAGGGGAGCTGTGCATTCCTGTCCCCCCACCCCTGCATGCACAATGGACAGGGCTGCCCACGCCCAGCCCTATGCATGTGCAAAGGGAAGCTCAAGACACAATGTGCAATGCATTTCTACACTGCTGAATTAATGTAAATGTAATTTAGAAAAAGAGAAACCTCTTTGTGATACGCTCTACCCACTACTTCCTTTGCTCTGGTATTCTCTCTATGACCATGTACATTTTGGGTAAGAACTTGATTAAAGAGCCTAATTTGTCTTTCCCTGAAAGATTTGTATTTAAAACCTCCCCACAGAAACAAGGATGGAATTCTTTTTCCTCCTTTCACTTACATTTAGGATCCACATTTAATCTAATTTTGTTGTTTCCTGAGACTTCATGATTTTTGTTTCTATTCATCTCTGGACTAGCTTTTAGAAATTGTGGTCTTTGTTCTCTAACAGGAGGTTAGAATAGGTGGAATGAAGTTTTTCTGTAATAATTGTTCCTTTCAATAAAGCAAGTTCCAGATTTCATTTATGTCACCACGAAAAAGTTATTTTTATAATGTGATTGTTTTTCACAAGTAACCAGAATTACTCTATTATTGCCAAATCCAGTTTATCCACATACTGTTTTGAATAGTTCATATAAGCTTCCTACCTAAATTTACATTATCTCAGTTCTGGTACTTTAACTATTTGTCCRGTGTTAGCCTAACCCAATTTTCTCAGTTGATCCAAATTTTTAAAAAAGAGGCAAGAGGGAGAGAAACAAAAAAAAAAAGAAAGAAAGAAAATCTAATACCAGGTGTCCTACACACATACACTTTTTGCAATCCATTTTAAAAATGTTTATTTCACAAATCCGGAAGACAAGCTCTAGTGGGAAAATAAAAATAGCAACCATGTGAGCCAAATCTATCACCAAGAGAATAACCTCTTCCACTCAAATGAGTTTTGGATCAGCACCTTATGAAGGCACTTTCTGTAATGTAATCTCCATTCATGCATTTGGGCATTGGTTGGGGTTTGGCCAACAGACACATCTTCCTGCTCCTTTACCATATCAACCACATCAAAGAGGCAATGTCACTGGCAGAACTTGGCCATACCTTTATAATAAGTGCAGAGAAGGTTTTTTCCTCCTTGTTTCTCACTCCCAAAATCTTGGGCTAGAGCCTCACTATGGGGCTGAGCTCTTAGGAGATAGAGCCARTATTTTTTGGCACATACCATGGGTGCCAGAACTGCATTTCTGGTCATGCTGAGGCAAGTGATGTTCCCCACCATCCTTGAAAATATGTTGCTCTCTATTTTMATGAGTATATAGAATAAGCAATTTTCAGCTCCATATGCCATAATATGTACAAGTTMGCAAGTAGAAAAAAGTCCTGCTACAACAGCTAGACTGACTGACTAACTCACACGCAGCTGCAGCTGCACTGCTGTGCCCAAGAAACATCTTGCCATATCCAAGAAAGGCTGGGTTTAAAATGCACTCAGGCCAGCAGGTCTGAGCAGTCTTTTTCCTCATATGAGGGATTTGCAAATAATCCTACAGATCTCTCAGGTGTCTGGCTATGTAGGCTATGCACACATCAGAGAATGTGCACTGCTATTAATTGCTATATCCTCTTTGTAAAGCAGCCTGTCAACAGAGGACKTGATGCAGTCTTTGATTCCTTCACTTGACACTTAATGGCACATTCTGTCATGCATTTTTGGGTGATTTAAAAAATACAGCAGATCTATCTCATTTTACAGTAGAATTCACCAACAAACTCTAGGCATTGAAGATCTACACACACTTCCTCTTTCTAAAACAACACATTGTGACCTTCTCTGCTTCTTATCACTATGTAAACCCTTGTGCTCAGCTGTATACAAACATTAAGTCACTGAACACAACTGGAAAACCCTGACAGCCACAACCAGCTGCAGCTGAGCTATTCCAAGACACAGCTACCTATCAAAGCCATGAAATCACTCTACCTAGAAGGTCAGAACAGGTTAGACAATCTATTTCAATTCTTAGCTATCCTTATCATCAGAGAAATACTGATGTTTACATGTCTCCCTTTCATTCTGTTTTGGAGAGTCTTATTTCGTGCCGATACAGGGAATTATATTGCCTCTTTGCCTGTGGTTATATGCAAGAAACTTGAAGTGTTTCACATCTTTTCTGTAAATTAAACAAACACACTGCTTTCAAACTTTTTTAATACRTAAAATTCTGTAAAATTTTGGTAGATCACAACCGCCTCAAGATGGCCCACATAGTTCTTGATGAAGGATGCCTCAAAGTGGACATGATACTTTTTCAGTCAAGCTTCAGCAGAGCTAAGTAAAGCAGCCAGATGTCTTTGCATACAGCCTTGTATACAGCAGTCCTGTTTATGCCCACWGGATGGTTTTGCTTCCAACCACTTTGAACCACAGATTAAATGCAAGGCAACAATGATCACCACATCTTCCTCTGCAGACATTTTGCCAAGCAAACAATTCATTCCCTAACATGGGATGTGCCCTTGATAGCTCATAAATAAACAGAATTCTATACTCAAMTTGTATTTTAGACCCAGAAAACAAAAACAAGTTTTAATCCCATTCAGTTAACAAATTCATATTGCCTAGATCACATTTTTCTACCTGTTTTTAAAATTGAGTACTATGTTTCTGGCTGTGTGTCACACACATATTTTATGRAAAATCCTTTCGTTAGGATTTTTTCTCCTGAGAAGCCGAGAGGCCTCAGAAACAAAATGTAAACAATAATCATCTGCTGCTATGGAATGCAACAGGTGCATCTTTGATTGGTCTCATGTGGTTGTTTTTAATTAATGGCCAATCACAGTCCAGCTGTCTCAGATTCTCTGGTCAGTCACAAGATTTTATTATCATTCCATTCCTTTCCTTGCTAGCCTTCTGATGAAATCCTTTTTTCTCTTCTTTTAATATAGTTTTAGTATATMATTTTCTTTTAATATAATATATATCAGAAAATAATAAATCAGCCTTCCGAAACATGGAGTCAAGATTCTCATCTCTTCCCTCATCCTGGGACCCCTGCAAACACCACCACAGCTGTGTGTTTCTTCAAGGACAGCCACCAATTTGACAGACTCAATAGTCATTAAAAATCCTTGTCAGATCTACTACTTCGTTCACTTTAAGATTCTGGCAATAATCAGAGAAACATTCCCTGATTCACTCACTTGGGTCCACTTGGTTGTGCTATTTTCCACTCCCAAGCTTCACTTCCAGTAGCCCTCTTTCTTTCAATGGACATCACCGACAGCTGGAGCATATTTTTCATTTAATCATTTTGGTTCTCTGCTCTGCTATCTCTGCAGAGCAAAWGCAATCCCTTATTTTCTAAAAAAGAACTTTACTATTGGCACATCTCTTTTATCATAACCAAGCAGGATTCATGGTTTTTTACTACCGGTCTCTGTTTCTRACTTTTAGACATTTCTTTATTGAGGCTTCTGTTCTTTTTCTAATCTTTATGGAAAATGCAATACTTGCTTCTAACTACCTCAAAAAGTTCTTTGTTTGACTGGGCTGAGTAGGCTGCTCTGCMAGCATTTCTCCTCAGTTTGAAATACCACCTCCAGTTCCTCTGTAATAYTAACACTACTCACCAAACCACACATAAAAGAGTATTAACAGCTTCATTGGTTATTTGGTGAGAGCCTTTTACATCTAGGAATAGTTAAAAACCACTCATTCCAACCCCCACACCTGTTGTGATGATCAGAGCCAGCAGTCTGGTAAKGCTGACTTTTGGCACAGGGACTGAGGGAGGGAAGAGTTTCCCTGGGCTCATCTCCATGAAGCCATGCAAGCCGGAGTCCTTTTTGCTGTGCCACTTACTGGCTTTTCTGTCCTACCTTTCAGATAATACACTGACATTTTTCCTTCCAAATGTTTTTGTCTCTCACCCTGATCAAACAGTCAAAATGAGACAGCAGTCCACCACCAACGCCAAAAGCAAAGAAGAAACTAGTATTAAAATCACTTCTTTTGCTCTCATAATGTCTTTTTTTCCCCAAAAAACCCTACCCCTGTAAGAAAATACAAAGAAGAAACATTTATTTCAAGACATCTGACTGCTCTAACCTTTCTAGCTAATGTCATCCTCATTTTCTAAGTAAAAATTCAAGAAGCAGAATCTCAAGCAAAGGMTGAAGMAGTTTCTGTGACCTTTCCTTTATAWCAACCCCTTCATMKCCAGCCAGCAGGAAAAGCTCCCATCACCTTCACCTACCATTCACACCAGCCCACAGCCAGGGAACAGAACCTGACTGTCCACAAATTCACAGAGTGTGCTCTGGGACAATCWGTTTGTTCTCCTGGGCTGCTCAGAGTGTGACCTCTCCAAAGGATGAGTCCCTACCAGATACAAACCAGGTTCTGTGCTCCATCAAAAGGGAGGCCAGCACAGGAAAAGCTTTGAAAAGCTCCATCAAAAAAAAATTGCATCAAATGCACTCTAAAGTACTCCCCCWATAGCTTCCACAGGAACCAAGGGCTTGTGTGACAGAAAACAAACAGAAAGTCACATAATAAGAAAAAATATATTTAAAAAATCAGAGACCAGGGATTATGGATTTGCAAAGGAGTGACCCAGAGGATGATGACAGGTGCCCCTCAGCAGCAGGAGACTTTTTCAATAATACACATTTCAGGATACTTTCATATTAAAGTAAAATACATTTTCAAGAATTCAGGCACTACAGGAGATGAGTTTGCAACTGATTTTGTTAAGAATTATCTTTCTTTTCTCAGGCTTTTTTGTTGAACTGAGATAGCATTTCACTATTCTGCAACACTACTTTTAGAAATTATCCACCAGTGATATAAGGAAATAAAGGACTTTTGTCTTGCCTTTATATTAACATCTTCATCTTGTCATTTTATGAAAGAGATATTAAARCACGGAAGAATATCCCAGGGATCTGTGACTCTTCAATATTAAATGATCMTTTTGTGAAGATTTTATCTTAAACAGTATCTGTTTCAAGAAAATGCTCATTTCCTACTCAGAGGCCGGTTCTTCTTATCATTTTATAAACATGGATTTTGCAGATCTTTCAAAGCAGGATTCYTCTCTTTGCTAACTTTTCTAAATTAGGCCAGTAATGCTAGATGTTATCTTCAGGATATGTACAGAACACTTCCGTACTGCACCTTTTGACCTGCATCATTGTAAGTTTTCTTCTAAAATATCTAATTTTTACTATTTCTATACACATACTCCTGCTTTACTGCACTCATGTTTTACTGTGTAGCTGCCCTTCGAAGCTGTGAACAACCAAAATGACTTTTAGATCAAGCAAGTGAAATGTTTCACTGATCAACACCAGAAACTGAGACRTGAACAAATACAAGTTTGTGAATTACAGATATTTTATGCTCCCAACTGCCTCCACTAAGTGGAAGATACAGTGCCACATCTTCTCAGAACAGTAATTCTCCTACAGCTACATTGGGGCACAGTTAAATAATTTACACAGTCTTTTGCTGGTCTGAAAGAGTACTTCTCATATCCAGCAAAAGGCATAAAAGAAGACCTTGAGGGTTCATGCTAGGCTGCAGACCAGGTGCCTTCCACCAACCATAACTGGCCCTGGTGGCCACTTCCTTCCTGAATGGAAGAAATGCAGTAAATGCCACTGATGCTGTTTTACCCAGGAGCTACCTGGTCCATAATGCTTGTTGAGGAGAAAACTCCTTTCAACTCTTCCCTATTCATGTGCAAACCCCATCTGTACTCTGAAAATAACCCACAAAAGCCAGCCTGTGGTTAGGTCAAAGGGAAGATGAGATGTTGGCAGACACACCACGTTCCCTCAAAGCACAGCATCTGATTCTTGCAGGATGGTAGGAGCTGCCCTGCCAGGTCCCTGAAGAAGGGTCTTCCAACATGACAGGCCACTGGCATGCTGAGCCTTTCAGGCACAGTCAAGCAACAAAGCAGAACACCAGGACCTTCACACCAGTGATAAACCAGAACCACAGCAAGAGCTAAGGATGCTTGGTACACATCCCACATTTAGAAATTATTTATTGGGGAAATAAACTCGTAAGCAATTTATCCTTTCATATTTGGTTCACAATTCCCCATGGAATCATAGGTACTATAGAAACAATTATAAATAATCAGCAAAAAACCCGCTGCATCTGTTTCTTACACAAYGTTTCCAGCATGAAACCAAGCTTGAACTTAACAGCTGAGGTCTTCTAATATGGGATCATTTTGTGGATCATTCTCCCAAATGACCTTAAATGCTTTTATATTTTCCATTACCAAATGAGTGTTTACATTTAAGCTTCCTCACTTCTCTTCTTGATGGCAGCCCATTTTGGAGGAAGCTGCCTGGTTTTAAAATGCATTAAATTCTGTACAAGAAAATATTTTCATCTGATTCAGAAACTCAAGGATTGTCACAGAAGCTCACCTGCAAAAACGAGGAATAATCAGAAAGCTGCTACAAAGAGTACAGTTTTAGCAGTAACTTCTTTTTTCATCAGAACTAAAGTGTTAAAATTAAACCCAGAGGTTCTTCAGATTAAGTTCTGGGAGATAACATGGTAAAGAAAAGGGGTGATGGGAACATGTCTTCAATTATTTTCTGCTGTGATTATATGATAAATGTGTGCTTTTAAGTCTCATGAATAATCTCTGTGAAAAGAAGAGGATGAGTCTAAGTCTGGAAAATTTCCAAGTGTGTCTCTCCCACATCCTTTCACAGTTTCAATTTAACAAAAACACCCACACATGCATACAGGAGGTCTACTTCCATACTAATGAGTAAAAGTACTCACTAGCAATCTAAAAGAGGCTTCTCTAATGGATCCAATGAGGCTTAAGCACAACTACCATTAATTTAACATTTGGTCATTTTCTTGCCAGCATTCTGCCATCACTAACATCAACATCTCTTTAATGACACACAAGTTCTTCTCGTAAGTGACTGAACTAAAGTATACCACCATGAGAAAGCTGTTCTTAAGCCAGTCAACTTTTTGCTTCCCAAGAGTTCAAGGACAGGATGTGATATCCCTTCTTCTGTMATTTCTTAAGAAAATTCAAAGCAAAGAAAGCTCCCCAGAGCAYCCCCAAAGATTCAGTGTTATCTTAGCATCCATTCTTTCTTCATTCTGTGCATATTTAATGTTGTTTCTACGGAGCTGAAACACCACTGCCAAACACCAAGATTGACTTAGGGTCTAATCTTCCTCTTGAAGAGGGCGAAACATGTTGTTGCCTTGCCTTTGCACCAGCTTCCGATGGGACCCAGCCTGTAAGATTGGTCCTCAGAGTGGAAGCCCTAAAAATGCACAAAAGCAATGTGGTAATACAGCAACCATCTGGAGAAAGACCAGTGTGTCTCTGGAGTAGCACAGAAAAGACTGAAAGCAACAGGCTGAAATCAAAATGCCCAAGCACAATCTGACCCTGCCAAAGGTGAAATGGATTATTAGCACTAATCCTGGCCAGACTGTGGAGTGGCTGTATTGATATTTTCCTGAAGAAAAGCAACTGTCCTGTACATATTGAAAAACAAAGGGACGCGCTTTATTTATTTTTGCCACTCTCCGGGAAGAGTTTGTTTTATCATCCCAAAGCCAGGGGTCCAGCTTAGTTTTTAATGCAAGGAGAAATGCTTTTTGTATGCAAAGAAGTACAGGGGGAAGACTCAAACCTACACTGTCTGAAGTGATCTCTTTCCAGTGCATTAACTCCTCTCCTGCCAGGAGTCCCGAAGCTTCCTGAGACACAGCTCCACAAAAAAAAACAGAGGATACAGGATGATAGGATTTTCCTTTATAAAAATCTAGGACTACAGAATAAATTCCTTCWCGGGAAGAGCACACTGGCAGCACAACCCATGTTCTGGCCAGAAGCACAGACACTGTGGCAAGTGACAGCACAATGTGGGCTGCTGAGCAAATGACAACCAAAATAAGAAAGCCCTCAGAGATCTGTAATTATGTCTGTAATATTCACGGTAATGTCATGCCTACAAGTGTCTGTGTAGGTCTCATTTTCAGAAGTGCACACTCAGTTTTACAACAGAAAGTACAAAGGATTTCTGGATTAAAGAATAAAAAAGAGTCATTATACCTGCTTGAAGGGAAATCATGATTGCGATTGTTTCTTACACTATAAGGCATCTAAAGACAGTCCCTGAAAAGCAAATGCTTTCTTAGACCAGTTTCTAGGTCATCCTTCCTGAGCAGAAATCATGGAATCTTCCTGGCAGACTTCATGCCTTTGGCTTCCTTCACTTCCACACTCTTCTGGAACTCTAGTACTTGGAGCAACCAAATGTGAAATACATGTTATTTACAAAGAGTATTACTAGAATATGCATCCAGATAACACCAAAACCATTCATCTAGATTAACTGCCATTTTTAAGAATTCCTCATCAGGGACTGACAGGCTAAGATTCAACCTTGCAAATCCAAACTGCTCATCAAGAGGCTTTTTACAGGCAAGAGAAACACTCCCAGGGTACTACTCATGCCATTCTTTAACAGGTACAAGAAGTGCTGGTGTTGTTCTCCCCACAGGACTGACTGCAGAGAGACCCTGGGGAGATAATGCCCAGGKAGAGATTTACATTGAGAGCATCCAGAATTAGAAGAGACAAACCTCCACCCTCCAAGGTCAAGGAGAAGGGGAGAAAGAAGGCCTTGGGATGAGAAGAGTGCAGCTTGAGCCTGGGGATGAGCTGTTCTCAGGGGGACAGGTTGGTACAATGAAGCCAGTACATCCAGCTGGAATCAGAGCATCCAACACACCAGCACAGGGGTGGCCTCCAGCCCATAGCATCACAGCAGCAATGSTTTGCCTCGACAATGCTAAAATTGGCACTTTATTCCCAAGTATTGGCTGTCTTCTCCATTGTGGCAGAACACTTTGCCCTCTTCTTTGGAAGCAAAAGATTTTCCTCCAAGGCTCCAAGCAGGTTACTCTGAAGATACACCCCCACTGTGTTATCTTAARGACACAGGCTCCCAGTGAGGAGAAAAGGTTCAGCTAGGGACACCAGCAAAAGCTTTGATTTTTAGTGATTAAGGGATTCAGGCGTGACATTTCCTACTCCCAGTTCCATCTCAATCCTTTCAAATTAAGGACTGGATTCAATCACTGGCTTATTTTTAGAGGCATTTAATCATAATAAAAAAGTAATAAAAAAAAAAACTGGAGATGAGACAAGCTCTGTAGCCTGCCTTCTTTGTCAACACTGCTACAGCTCATTACCAGGCAGTTCAGTTCAGTTGTGAAAATGCCAGTACCYATTCTGATGCAATGCATAAACCTGTAAAGCATCCCCAGGCCTCTGGACAGCAATGAGAACTGTTCAAAATTAAAAACAAGCACAAGACACTTTCTTACAATTATAAGTAGCAATGTCAGAACATTAGCAAATGCTATTTAAAAAAAWCTGATATCACCCTCACCCTACAGAAGGTCTTAGAACTACCCTGTTATCCAATTCTGAATACAGTGTTTTAAAAACAAAGTGTTAGGCTTATTGCCTGTTTTATCTAAAAAGGGCCTGAGAAGCCAAGCAAATCAACTGCCTTAAGTTTCTGTTGGAGTCTAGAAAGTATCTGAAGTTCAGAACAAATAGGTTTGCCACATGATGTGGGAGAAAAAGGAAAGCAGAGTAATAAAACACAACATCAGCATCTCCTGCGAGAATCAGAGTTTTTGCATCATGTCCTTGCTAGTTCTTAATTTCAAGCTGTGTGTTTTACATAAAAAATTTAGCATGATCATTCTTATTAACTTTGGCAGGAAATTCAGTTCAATCAAGTGACTACTTATTATCGTCTTTGACCAAAACCATGATTAACATAGAAGAACCCAATAATAATATTTTGATGATTTTTAGGAATTTCTTACATGAAAGGGAGGGGAGACTAGAGACAGGGGAAATTACTAAAGAGTGTGCCATCTAATGAAATTAAAATTAAGAAATATCTGTGAAATGGAGTTGAACCTCAAAGTATAACATGCAAGAAACAAAATAATCCATTAATAAGCACTGACCCACACCAGCTCTTCATCTGTGCCACACTCCCAGGCAGACCCCTCCGACAGGCCACTGCTGGAGAAATCATCAAGCACAGGATGCACGCTGAGCCTTTCCAAGCAAACCTCTCTCTGCTGTGTTTCTTACACCTTCCTCATGGCAGYGCAGGCAGGAGTCAGCAGAGGCTGAACCCAGCATGGGTACCTGGCTTTGGGCACAGCCTCCAGCTTTGCCCCTGGCCCTGCCCTGCCTCAGCAGTACAGGCACACACCAGACAGTGGCAGCTCTCTGTACTGCTGAGGTAGCTCTGCAGTTATACTTAGAATTAATAAACATAATCACCATTCACTTCCAGAGAAAGAGTAATCTTAAATGCCACTGGGAACAAAAAATGATGCTTTTATGGAAAAGAAAACTGCACACCACTACAGGGTGAAATCATAAGGATTCAAGGCATAAAATGGGGCTGTTGGTGACAGGAATTTTCAGCATATCCTCTGCAGAATTGATTAAAAATGTTCAAAGCACAGAGTTAATTCAGCTTCAAAATATGCCATGCTGCTTTTTTACAAACATTTCCATTAAATATTTTCCTGATCACCATCCAGTTCTCCATCTGCATGCCAAACGGGATTGCTGTCAATTTCACTGAGCAGCAGTAACTCACCTTTCCTTTCTAGCTCCCGTCTCCTGGAAGCTTGTCCTATCCAGTAAGTGATATTTGGCTTTAAGCTGATTGAAAGAGTCTGTATTTAAATATTCAGGACTCCTAAAACAGTCTTAAGAATTCAGGGAGGAACTATGGTCACCCTGTCCTTAGTGGAGACTGTCTTCTGCAGGATGGCAGCAGCAGAGGGTAAAACTTCTAATATCAAAGGAAACAAATCTCTTCCCCCTCAACAGCCTAATAAAATAAATGAAATAAAACCTGAGCAACATTAAACAAATACCAMGTGAGAAGGCATACCCATTCTGTAAGTCTCAGACTGGTGCTCTGTTTGCAGTGTGAGCTGCAAATGAAAAATGAAAAAACACACTTCTCACATGGCAGATACTACACAGCTATCACTTCCAAGCAAGCCTTTTTGACATCATGCTCTTTTTGAGGTCCAAAAAATTACTATTATTTGTGTGCTACACTCCTACTACCAAGAACGAATGTTCTCTTGTCCTTTTTGTATCCAGGTGGTGAAAACTTTTTTATGCATTTCCTTAGCCAGCAAAGCTTATATGGATGCCTTATTTATTGCCTCTCACCCTTTACTGATTTCCGCTGTCTTCCTGCAAATTAAGGAAGATTAGAAGCACTTTAACAGTACTGGAAGATTTCCATAATTTTTCTTTAATACAAAAGAGTCATTGGAAAGAGATAATAGCCATCTGCAAAGAGAGCTGTAAATCTAGGACTGCTCAGCATTCTAATGAAAACAGAATCCCAAAGGCATTATCTTAATGCTTCTAAAACTGGCTCCCTCTGTTTTGGGGAAGGAAACCCACCACACCAATCACAGCATTTTGCAGTTACTGGAGAATTAAACAGAAGGGCCACCCGTGGTTGCAAGTGGCTGAAACAAAGCATTCAGCAATAGATGACAGCTAAAATCAAGTTCCTCCTTCTTGTTATTAAAATGCAGTACACATGAGAAATATTTTATTTTATTGTCTGCTTTGGAAAGATGGTAACAGTCAATTTGAAATTTGTAAGCTCTAGTATGGTAATCCAGTTTATCCTCCTGTTCACCATCAGTGTTTATTAGACACAAAGAYGGGAGATAAGAAAAAAACCACAAATGTAATAAAATGAGAACCAGTGACTCACCTTGGGGATCAAGAGCTTATGGAGAGGAAAAAGGTAGAAGCTTTAATGCTAAACAAGTTCTGAGCCTTCACAGCAACTTCTACTATTTAATGTGCAGAACTAATGTTCTGCACATTAAATAGAAGAACAAAGTAAAATGACTTTGCAGAACAAAGTAAAATGACTTTATTTTCCTATACAAGAGTTATTGCAGCAGCCACAAATGAAGGGAAGTGCATATGGCAGAAGAAGATGAAGTATGCTATTATCAAGAATTGGTGCAGAAATGTGACATAATACATAAACAAGCTATTTAACTTGTGTGTAATTGTAGCAAATTGTTACAGCTCGCCTGCATTTACAACAGGGACAGTTGTGAGTAATTCACCTTGCTCTGCTCCATGTCCTTCCAACAAAATATATCTCTTGCTGACAACACCTATTTTTTTACCATCACGTTGTTTTTCTGGGAGGAAAGACAATGGAAGAAGAAGATGGTATGAGCAGAATGAGCTTAGATTTCTTCTGAGTCTTGAACTCAGGAGTCATTTGCTTTGTTCACTCCTCACCCTTGCTCTTCTTTTTCCACCCCCCACCCAACAGATTACCTATCAGTACTTTAACAGGAAAGCAAAGAGGAGTGGGAATGTCTTTGTAACTGAGGTCTTTTGTGTGTTCATTTTTTCCCCAGCATGTTTATTTTAAACTGCTTTAAACACTCAGCAAGATCATGTAAGTGCTCTGAGCCCCAACCTGGCAGCAGGGGCTCCTTGCAGGGCAGCAAGGCTGGACTGGCAGCATGTGAGGCTGCAGCA